>CM077240.1:12178216-12235716 GCA_039654775.1 Spinibarbus caldwelli
ATATATATATATATATATATAATGTATATACTCACTGAAATTCCTTGATTGATTAAACAAACATTAAAAATAACCATGGTCTTGAGAAGATTTATGGAACATTTGTAGCAATAAATTCAGATCATCCTGTCATATGAATAAGATAAAAATGCAGAGTGATGCAGCTCTTCAGAGGAGAAATGGTTGTGTAAGCAGGCCCAGAATGTGTCCCGTGCGCTACAGGAGTCGTGATCTGGAAAACAGACAACCTTGAGAAATGTTTCGCATGGGGATAAAAGGTGCTTCGCAAAGTGAAAAAGATAAGGTGACGTGTCTCCAAAAAGGCCCTTGTCCAAGGTGCACACGTTTAGCACTTAATTCCCCTGTAAGGATGCACTTACAGACATAAAAGTGAAATTTCTTTTGCATGTGTCTTTTGAGCACAAATCTGGTCTGGTCTATTTTAGCTGGACAACAGGTTGAGTGTGCAAATATCTGTGTATATACCGACTCCCTAAGACTTTTGTCAATTGTTTCATTTTCAGATTCCTGTGAGACATTGAAGGATATGGAAAACTGATGAGAAATATCAGGATATAAACAGTGAGAAAGCCAAGCATGACTTTGAATATTCCACTCAGAATATTCCAAGTCACTGGGCTCAAGATGTTTGCTATTTGAATCGAAACAGCAATATTTTTAACAAAAGAAAAAGCATGTGAAACTGTACAGTAATCTATTTCTAAGAAATAGCAGGATATTTCTTAACCTTCCCTGTTTAAAAAGACTCAACTCTCTTAGTTTCTCTTTGCTGTGACCGTCACTTTAATTTAATGTGCCTATGTGACACTTCAGTTCATAATTCAGGTGGGTTATAAAGCTGTGCTCTCAGACTTTGACTTTCCATTTGTCCAGTTTAACCTCTAACATCTTTCCTTATGATGAAAGGAACATGCTTAGAAACTAAAAGAAGCAATGGCTTACATACATATCATCAATTCACAGATCATTACACCCAAGAAATATATTCAAAAATTTATAAAGAAACAAATTTATGACCTTTGACTTCAAATGTCACTAAAAGGGAATATTTATCTGTCTGTTGATCCTAATGTTTATTCACTCAGTCAGAGTCTAGGGTTTGGTGCATGTTGAAAACGGTTAAAATAAACTGCCCTGTTGTCTTGATGAGATGAGCAGACGTCCTGAGAGTAGGAGCAGGAGAGATACAGTCACAGAAGGTTTAGTCAAGGCCTCTAGATGAACATTTGAACATTTCATATGGGATGTATATGGAATGGTGGTTGATGGGATGGTGCTCAACGGGAATCCAGACTTGGTTAAAGGATTATGAACGACAGGAGTGAATGGTGCAAGGCTGATGAATGAGTGGTAAAACCTGTGATAGATGAGTCCCACGAGCACTTGGGCAGACCTCCATACTATCCTGTTTATACACATCAAGGTTAATATTGTTAACTAAAAGGCAGCATTTCTTGTTTTCCTTTAGCTTAAAAGAAAATTTCAACCAAAAATTTACAGAAAATGTTCTGACCCTCCAATTTAATATGTAGATGAGTTTGTATCTGCAACAGATTTGGAAAAATGTAGCATTATGTCAATTGCTCACCAGTGGATCCTCTGCAGTGAATGGGTGCCGTCAGAATGAGAGTCCAAAAAAAGAATGAGAGTCCAAACAGCTGATAAAAACATCACAATAATCCACACCACTCCAGCTGCTTCCTCCAGTGAAAAAGTCCATTCGCTGTTGTCCTCACGAATCAAAATCCACAGACATATTTGTTTAGAACTGTTTTAGACTGTATTCGTTTGTTGCTGAGATGACTTTGATTGGAGAAATCAATATTATGGATAGAGGACTCATATTTTAGTCATAAGCAGTGGTTTGAAGTCTTATCAAAATGTTAGTCCGTAATGATGGATTTGTTTCTTACAAACATGCAGCTTTTCACTTCACAAGATGGCAACTGATGGACTGGAGTTATGTGGATTATTGTGGATTATTGTGATAATAATGCAGCTCTTGATTCAGATTCTGCAAAGTAATATTTATGTCTGATGACAGCTACAGTTTATAACTGTTTTCCCAGGCAACCTGTTTCCTACATAGTTGTGCTAGTTTTATATCTTTCTTGTCCTCACATGATAAATTAAATTCACATGAAGGCCCTGATCATAAAGAAATAACAAACTAGGTAATATAAGAAAGATATAGTTAAAAGATAGATAATAAATAGGTAAAACTTGAAAATAATAATTGTACTTCTTTGAATGTATGCATGTATAATAATGAATTATTGTTTAATATTGACTTATTGGTCTTGACACACAGTCATGAAGGTCTGCACATCTTGATTGCACCAACTGAGTTGGTCACACATCATGACTTTGATTTGGTGGACAAGGGATTTTTAAATATTAATAAGGAGTAAAGCAGTTTTGTAAAAATATTTTTAGGCCTAATAAGAAAAAAAGATATAAAGAAATTTTAGAACTGTATTCTTTTACTGAGGCCTTTTTCTTCATTATGAAAGTTGTTGCATCATTTTACTGAATGAAGTGAACAAATTCTTTATCAAATATTATTAACAACAATATTTGATATTACAAATATTATAACAATATTACAAATTATTAACAAGTATTTTATCTCCCTAGTAAATGTCCAGGGTAATGGGATGTGATTGGGCCACACAGAACTTTAAATCTTTGACCAAGATGGTTTTCATGACATGAAGCGCTGAGGTTGAGAAGGTCAAAACATGCCCTGTTTTCTCTCTCTCCCTCCGCAGTTTCCTTTACTCCCGGTGCAGTTGATCAATCTCAAACTGACCTTGACTGTAGAACAGACCTCAATCAAGCAGCCATGTCTCCGGATGCATTAGTCATTGCTGTGCTGCTGAATGCGATGGAGCAGGAAGCATCAATCTTTCCCAGTGAGGTGTTTACCTACTGTCATGAAGACTTTAAACACCTGCCATGTGTCCTGAAAATTAGAGTTCACCAGAGGTCAAATTTACTTCCGAATGGTGTCCACAGAGGATGCTGCCATTTTACTTAGTATTACATGTGTTTTCAAGACCATAAGTGCACCAGGATGAGTTTTAGTTTAATGTTCTTTACAGTTAAAGGAATAGTTCACCCAAAAATGAAAATTTACTCCCCCTCAGCCCATTAAAGATTTAGATGAGTTTGTTTCTTCATCAGAACAGATTTGGAGAAATTTAGCATTACATCCTTTGCTCACCAATGGATCCTCTGCAGTGAATGGGTGCCGTCAGAATGAGAGTCCTAACAGCTGATAAAAACATCACAATAATCCACAAGTAATCCACACAACTCTAGTCCATCAGTTCATGTCTTGTGAAGCAAAGATCTGTGTGTTTGCAAGAAACAAATGCATCATTAAAATAATTTTTAAACTTTAAACAGATGTTAAAATATGAGTCCTCTATCTATAATATTGCTTCCTCCAATGAAAAAGTCATCTTGTCTGAATCAGGAGATAATTATGCACAGATCAAGTGTTTACAAGTTTACAAGTGAAACAATCCAAAAAAAAAAAGCTCTAAACAAATGTTTTTTTATCAACTGTTTGGACTCTCATTCTGACGGCACCCATTCACTGCAGAGGATCCATTGGTGAGCAAGTGATGTAATGCTAAATTTCTCCAAATCTGTTGTGATGAAAAACCAAACTCATCTAACATGCTGGATGGCCTGAGTAAATTTTTAGCAAATTTTAATTTTTTGGTAAACTATTCTTTTAACTTACACATATCTTATTAATCAGGGTGTGAAAACATATTTTTTGTCCAAAAATCTGAGACCATTAGTGAAATTGTTTCTACTTTACATTTTGCAATTTAAATATATTTGATTACGCTGCACATTATGTACTCAGCATAATAATTTTAGTACAAAGTTTAATTAAAAAAAGAAATTTAATTTCAATATTTATTACATCATCCTTTTGCATTCATGACAGCAGAACTTGAACTGCATGAACTTTGATGTTTGTAAAAAATAAATAAATAAATAAATTTTTAGATATACCTAGTTTTCAAAATATTGCAAAATTTAAACAAAAGCTTATTTCCAGGTTTTTTTTTTTTTTTTTTTTTTTTTTTTTTTTAAATACACTGGGTTTCACTTTGGACTCCACTGAATATGGCAAAATGATATGAAAAACAGAGCTTTCTCATGTATCTTTATTGTGTCATTTATTAATTCTGGCACAAGCCTCTCTTTTCACTTCACCCTTTAAACCGCCTTAAACAATGTTTGTGAAACATTGGATCACCTGCTGCTGTCTAGTCAACAAGGCAATAAACACATTTTCCCTAAACAGGAACTGTGTGTCAAATCATTCCACCAGATCCGTAGGTGCTACGCCACAAAAATGTCCCGCTGAAGATGAGGAGGAGAATGCCAGGTGTTCGTGAAGGCCTCCTGATGGGTCACTGGAAAGATGCTGCGGTCGATTATGACCTTTTAAACTGGATTCCTGCACTTTATGGGACATCTTGCAGAGTAAGAGTGCAGTTTATGGCCTCATTCACCCGCACAATCAGTGATCACTTTCTCACGTGTGAAGTTAAAGGTCCATTAGAGCATATCGAGGGGTGAGAATCAGAAGGGCATAAGTGACATTTTTGGTGAAATGGAGATATGTACATCAAATGAAAGCTCTTAATGAGCTCTTTCTACTGGCAAAACTACTGTCATCCATGAGTGTACAAATTTGTATTATAAACAATTGAAATCAGTACACAAAGTCAGATCAAACTATGGTAGAATTTTTGTTTTGGCTCTCCTGTAAAGCTGGTGAAATGTCACTTACGCCCTTCTGGTTCTCACCCCTCGATATGAGACTCTGTAGTCTCTGTAGTTTTGATTGAATGGACAGTTATATTCATATCTGCTACTGTTCAAAGGTTTGTGGTCAGTAAGATTTGTTTTTGTGCAAGAAATTAATACTTTCTAACAAAGATGAATTAAATTGATCAAAAGTGAGAGTAAAGACATTTATAAGGTTACAAAGATTTCTATTTCCAGTAAATGCTGTTTCTTGAACTTTCTGTTCATCAGATAATCCTGAAAAAAAGTGTCAGTTTCCACAAAAATATTAAGCAGCATAACGGTTTTCAACACTGATAATAATTAGAAGTGTTGCTTGAGTAGCAAATCAGCATATTAGAATGATTTCTGAAGGATCATGTGACACTAAAGACTGGAGTAATGATGATAAATTCAGCTTTGCATCACAGGAATAAATTACATTTTAAAATATATTTAAAAGGCAAACAGCTATTTTAACACAATATTTCACAATATTAGTTTTTACTGTATTTTTGATCAAATAAATTCAGCCTGGTGAGCAGAAGAGACTGCTTTGAAAACAATAAAAAAATCTAACCAACCCCAAACCTAATATATCATTGTAATATATTATTGTAATATATTATTCAACCAAAACTGCACATATAATTTTTAAAAATACCCAAAGGCCATTTAGAAAATAATTGTGCAGTTCTCCAGACAGCTCATGGTTTTGGTTGTATAACAAGTTTTAATGACTACAGGATGTTTTTTAGCCTTAAACACTTGTTTTACCCACTAGACAGACATCCGACAACATGTTTACACATTGTGAACTCGAAAGCGTTAGACACAAGTATTTCCATACGATTAGGAGTTGAGGAATGTTGTTGTGTATAATTGAGGGTCATAAGGTGCCTATTTCTCACCGTCTTTCTTTGTTTTCCATAGATGCCACTCCTTGATCTTTATGGGCTCACTCCCATAAGCCCAGCAGGAGCTGGGACAGGGACGCGGCCCGTGTTTTGATGTGGTTTGGACATAGACAGTTTGCATGGGCTCCTGAATACCGGAGATATTTTCCCTAGCCATTTACTCTCAGTTCTCTCAGCTGTTGTTTGCATCCCAATCATCCCGTGCAACCATGAGGAATTCAAACCTCAGGTACTTTTAAAAATTCTTTCCCTCCACAGCGCTCTGATGAACTTTGGGTGCATATCCATTGTAAAAGGCCTCTGAATGAATAAAAACCTCTGAATGAGTAAAAAACAACTATTTTTTTATTTGAAACTTGAGCCTAGAAGACATATAGTCATGATCTAGGGTAATAAATTTTAAATATTTGCTTTATAGTCCTATAAATGGTTTGTAGCTTAGTGACTATATTCTTCTTTCTGATGAATTTAACATTAGGTACTTGATGTTGCATCCATTAAAAAAACTGAATGGATCAAGTCAGAGACCTTGAGCTAGAGGTTATGCAGACCAAAAGCAGTTTATTGCTCCTATTCTTATGCAAGCATTTATGGTACTATGAGTGAGTCTGAGTTATGGCTGTCAGTAACATGCATACCACATGCAAATATTATCACGCATACACTACAGTTCAAAAGATTTTTTAATGCTTTAAAAGAAGTTTCTTAAAGCTGCATTTAAAAACAGGAATACTGTGAAATATTATTACAATTTAAAATTAATTGTTTTCTATTTTTAATTATTTTAAAATGCAATTTTTCCCTGTAATGTAATGTTGAATTTTCAGTGATCTGAATAGACCTCCCTAAGAAGTATGAACAACAGCAAGGATATTACGTCTTTTTTCCCTAACTAAAATATGTTCTAGAACCTTCTTTGAGAGTATTGGGAGGCTGCTTTCTGGATCAGATGCATCCATATGCACGTGGTACCAATAAAGGCTTCTTTGTCACGAGGGAAAGAGGGAAAGGAAGAGAAAGTGAGCGAGCGAGTGAATGAATGAGAGAGAGAATGCAAGAAACAGCAGTGCAAACACTACCTGCGTGCCATTAATAATGAGAAACACAAACAGTAGATGATATAACTGTAATACAGAGTCACATCCCCCCTGCACAGAGGGCAGATGAACAAACAGGAGGTGTCACAGGAACTTCCTGAAGATTTATGACTCTGAATTCCCCACGTATCTATCCTCAGACTTGCTCTGTGCTCTCTCACACACACACACACGTTTACTAAGAAAACCAAATGGGGACAAACCATAAACTGTTTCTATATAAAACCAATTGTAATTTCTATAGCTAATGATAACTTAGAGGCCTTAGTAATTTAAATTAATTGTGAAAATGAAAGATGCAGATGTACTGTGATTTTTATAAACAAATCATTTATTTAAAAGACAATAAGGATGGAGTACATTTGAAACCGTTTATGAGCAGCACATTAGCGCTTTGATTCGAGCCAAAGCCTGATGAGCAAAACTAAGCTCTGATTGGCTGAATCTGATGGAAAGAGAACAGTACTCAGTCTTGATGTTTTGCACGCTTGGTCTCTGGTGCATCGTTAAGCTTGGAGAAGTGTTCCGACAAGGCTGCCAGGGCACGGTACCGATGGGAGATGCTGTTCTTCACTTCTTTAGGGAGCTCAGCATAACTGCCCACAGAAACACAGCACAGAAACAGCACAAAATAAAAAGTGCTTTAAGTGCTCATTTTATCTGACAAATTTATTTGGCATTCATTGTAACCTATTGTTGCCAGAAATTTACTCAATGCTTTTGATTCCTTGTCAATGTTTCATAGTCTGAGGATGAGTAAAACAATTTTTTATAAAACATTTTACAACATGTATTCTTATAATGTGATCACATGGAGTGTAGGAAAAGTCTTTCATAAATATTTGTAGATTTGGTCTTTTCAGAGGATTTACTTTGTCCAATACTGTCACCTACTGGTATACCTGAGAAACACAACTGCAAAGTTAATGAAAACACACTCACGTTTTTTCATAGCCATCAGGCTGAAAACAAGGATCCCAGCCAAAATCCCTTGGGCCCCTGGGCTCAACAATACGGCCCTGAAAAAATTATTAGAAATTTTGGAGGTAGGAATCAAAACCTGCATGATACAACGTTCAATGTAACACATTAATATGCACTGTCTGTTTCGGGTCAGTATGATTTTTTTTTAATAGAAATGAATGCTTTTATTTAGCAAGGATGCAATAAACTGATCAAAAGTGACATTAAAGGCATTTATAATGTTGCAATAGATTTCTATTTCAAATAAACGCTTTTCTATTAATCAAGCACAACTGTTTTCAACATTGATAATAAGAAATGTTTTTGAGCACCAAATCGACATATTAGAATGATTTCTGATCATGTGACACTGAAGATTTGAGTAATGATGCTGAAAATTCAGCTTTGCCACAATGGAATAAACTGCATTTTAAAATATATTCAAACAGAAGAAGTTACTTAAAACTGTAATACTGTTTTTACTATTTTTGATCAAATAAATGCAGCCTTCTTAAGCATAACAAACTTTTTCAAAAACATTAAAACATAGTTCTGACCCTAAAGTTTTAAGCATGTACATTATAAATTTGTGGTGCTTATATATAGAACATCTATCAATGGATTCAGTTTATTCATTGATGATGATAGTGGAAACAGAAAATGATGGGGAAAAGAGAGGGGGAACAAGATGAGAGTATCAATCTTGCATGGCCTGTATGAACACCAAAGATCAATGTAAAAACCAGTTCACCATGGCCCTGTTGAGACAGTAAATAAACATGCTCACCTCAGTTCTTCCTCTGAACAGCTGAACTGGCTCATCTTTTCCAGCACAGAAAGCAAATGTACACAGAGCCCAGGCTGATTTATCCTCAAAACCTGCTAGCAATTTAAACAATCCTACAAACATAAAGAAAACAGCTCAGTGTGCATATTACTAATTTTGCCGCTGCACTAAATATGACTTCTTAAGAAATAAAGCTGAAATAAAAATGACATAAAATAATAATATTAAGTGTTAAACATACTGTAGAGTAAATGAAAATCAGAAATGTTGACTTGGCAACTAACTGAAACAATTTTAATTTAGTTAAATTTTTGTTTAAGCACTATGATTACCAATACAGAAAGAATAACTACTAAAACTGAACTAAAGCTAAAACTTACCAAAAAAAAAAACCTCATAAAAAATGACTGACAATTAACCTAAAATAACAGTATTCAGTAGTAACCTAAATCTTTATTAAAGTGTATTACCCTCTGGCTTCAGTTTATCCAAGAACCATTTTCTGTGAAGAGTGAAAAACATAAAATAATTTAATGCACTGTGAAACATAAACATCATATCACTGTTTTATATCTACAGAATTTAAAGGAGCCAGACTCACATATAAGGTCCTGGTAGTCCTCCTAGTGCCCTGAAGCACAGACAGGTATCCTCTACTAGCACTGGCCCATCCACCTTCACACAAAACACATAACATCATGTTTGAGGCATCAACCAAGGAAACAGAGTAAAAAAGATGCACAATTTACAAACCTGCCTTGCAGCTTCTTGACACTTCTGTATAGAAATATCATCTGGTTCCCCTTGATATTCAGGCACTGCAAGAGAAGACATAATCACATTACAAATACAGCAACAGCATGCTTGATATTGTAAGTCAACAAAGCAGAAGAATAATAGCCAAGTACTTACAGTCAATCTTCTTAGAAATCAGTTTGTAGGGAAATTTGTCACCAAGGATCTGAACTACCTGTTTGAACAAGAAATTATTAGATTGATAGGCATATTCAACAAGTAAAATAATTTTAATGATCAACAACATAATATTACACTGTGTACACATTTTGTACTTCATTTTATTTTAGCCGAAATTTTGACCCATTCCAGTCTGTTTTTAAACAAATTTTTATCTAATAAATGTATAAATGTATTTTATTGTTAGAAAATTACAAGTTCATGGGTTTATTCCGCATTTAGACAAGCCCCAAATTTGGATAGCAGGATTGCAAAAATTGCAAAGCTCATTGAAAATGATTTCTGAAAGTTAAGCACCACAATGACACACCACGCTGAAGGAAAAAAAATTAGGTGCATCTAAAAAAATTAGAATATCGTGAAAAACTTCATTTTTCTGTAACTTATTTCAAAAAGTGAAACTTTCATATATTCTACATTCAATTAATGTAAAGTAAAACATTTTAAAAGTTTTTTTTTATTTTGTTTTAATTTTGATGATTAGAGCTTACAGCTCATGAAAGTCAAAAATCCAGTATCTCAAAATATTAGAATATTTAAATTTGCGTTTAATTACATGATCATCCCTACAGTATAAATTCCGGGTATCTCTTGTTCTTTGAAACCACAATAATGGGGAAGACTGCTGACTTGGCAATGGTCCAGAAGACAATCACTGACAGACTCCATAAAGAGGGTAAGTCACAGGAGGTCATTACTGAAAGGGGTGGCTGTTCACAGAGTGCTGTATCAAAGCATATTAAATGCAAAGTTGACCGGAAGGAAGAAATTGAGTAGGAAAAGGTGCACAAGCAACAGGGATGACCGCAAGCTTGAGAATAATGTCAAGCAAAGCCGATTCAAACACTTGGGAGAGCTTCACAAGGAGTGGACTGAAGCTGGAGTCAGTGATCAAGAGTCACCACGCTCAGACGTCTTCAGGAAAAGGGCTACCAAGCCACTTCTAAAACAGAAACAACGTCAGAAGCATCTTACCTGGGCTAAGGAGAAAAAGAACTGGACTGTTGCTCAGTGGTCCAAAGTCCTCTTTTCAGATAAAAGTAAATTTTGCATTTCATTTGAAAATCAAGGTCTGGAGTCTGGAGGAAGACTGGAGAGGCACAGAATCCAAGCTGCTTGAAGTCCAGTGTGAAGTTTCCACAGTCAGTGATGATTTGGGGTGTCGTACGTCTTCTGGTGTTGGTCCATTGTGTTTTATCAAGTCCAAAGAAAATGCAGCCATCTACCAGAAGATTTTGGAGCACTTTATGCTTCCATCTGCTGACAAGCTTTATGGAGATGCTGATTTCCTTTTCCAGCAAGACTTTAGCACCTGCCCACAGTGCCAAAGCCACTTCCAAGTGGTCTGCTTACCATGATATTGCTGTGCTTGATTGGCCAGCCAACATGCCTGACCTGAACCCCATGTGGAATCTATGGGATATTTTCAAGAGAAATATGAGAAACAGTCGATCCAACAATCCAGACGAACTGAAGACTCAATAGTGCCTCAGCAGAGCCACAGACTGATCGCTTCCATGCCACACCTCACTGATGCTGGAGTTTGTGCTAAAGGAGCCCCGACCAAGTATTGAGTGCATACATCAACATACTTTACTTTTCTGTTTTGCAAATCCATCTTATGAAATATTCTAAAATTTTGAGAAACAGGATTTTTGAAATTCATGAGCTGTAAACTCTAATCATCAAAACTTTTGAAATCTTTTACTTTACATGAAATGAATCTAGAATATATGAAAATTTCACTTTTTGAAATAAGTTACAAAAAATGAACTTTTTCACGATATTCAAATTTTTTTTAGATGCACCTGAATATACACATACTAGCTATTTTTAGGCCGTGTTTTGTAGCCCATTTATGCAAATAGCTGTGCATTATGTGAGCTTGAATCAAAAAATGATCTTTAAGACTATATAAACCATTAACCAACTAGGTGTTTATTTAAGAGTGAGAACTGGACTTGAAGCTACTCAAATCTCAAATCTTACAGTGTTTCATGGCATATGAGCAGAGACTATTCATTCAATGCAAGTCCAGACACTTATTCATATTTTGTTCTACACTGTGTTTAAATTGGATAGTTTGTGGCTGAATCAATATTTTTAAACACGCAGCACTCCCACCTCTTCCAGTTTTTTCGCGTTCCCGGTAACGAACACCACAGCTCTGCCGGTAGGTACTGCCATGCTTCAGCCTGTTTCGGTCATACAACAACCCACTGTCGGAACTGTAAAACACTCGGCTCTGTCACACCATAAACCAATCGTATTCATTGATCTAAAACTTCCACCAATCAGGGAACGTTTTCACTACACTATAGACACGCCCTCCTCACACACTGACCAATCGCTGGACGCTCAGTGCCGTCCTCCTGTAAAATCACTCCGGGTGAAAAGTACAAAACATGTGGGAGAGCTTCATCACATGTCAACGACTGCAGAATAGAAATAATTTCACCAGTATTTGCCCATTAAAGTACTTAGTAAAGTAGTTTTATCGGCTTGGGATAAAGGTTATAATTCATCTGAAAAATCTGATTTGAGACTATTATTTGGATCTGATCCATAAGCATGAGTTTGCTGCCTCGCACCGCTGAGGAGTTCAGCTCTGCGGACTACTGGGAGCGCTTTTTCCGTAAAAGAGGAGAGAAGGCTTTCGAGTGGTACGGAGACTACAACTCTCTCTGCGGTGTACTGCATAAATACATTAAACCTCGTGATAAGGTAACTAAACCTGTTTCTTAGGCTCCAAATCAGCATATTAGAATAATTTCTGAAGGATCATGTGACACTGAAGACTGAAGTAATGATGCTAAAGATTCAGCTTTGCATCACAGGAATAAATTACATTTAAAAATATATTAAATTAGAATCCTGTTATTTTAAATTGTAATGCTATTTCACAGTTTCAGCTTTTTTACTGTATTTTTTTTTTGTCAAATCCCAACCCTTAACTTTTGAACTTTTAAAAATGTATATTACTTCATAATTTCAAACATTACTTTCTTTCCTCTTTGGAACACAAAATTGAGAAATTTTGTAGAATTGTGCTGGTTGATCTGTTCTATGCAGTTGTCTATTGTTTTCACACCTACAAATGCTGTAAAAGTACCATATATTATTAAATGTTTATGATTAAAATGGTTCAAACAAGTTTCTAAGCCAGTTTTGTGAACTAGAACAACTGATTCATTGAAAATCTGATTCTACAGAATGATTCTTTTCATAATTCTGTAATTCCTTCATGAACATGTTAAGAAGAGCTAGGATATTTTCAGTAAATAATGACTGAGCTATTTTTTAATAGCCAATAAAGAAACCAAAATAAAAATGCATTTTTTTTTTCTGATACATAAAAATAATAATAAACATCTTGTAGATTGTACAAGAGTTATGTAGACTTAGAATTAGAATTGTAACTCTTGTTCTCTGCTGCAGGTGTTGGTGGTGGGTTGTGGTAACTCCGAGCTGAGTGAACAGCTCTATGATGTTGGCTATCATCAGTTAACCAACATTGACATCAGTGAGACGGTGGTGTCACACATGAACCAGCGGAACGCAGAGCGTCGTCCTGACCTGACCTTCCAGCAGCTGGATGCTACCCAGACAGGCTTTGAGAGCGGGAGCTTTCAGGCGTCTCTGGATAAGGGCACGCTCGATGCCATGGCTTCAGAAGAGGACGGTGCACTTGCAGGCAGGATGCTGGCAGAAGTTGGCAGAGTTTTGGCTGTGGGGGGCCGGTATGTCTGCGTAACGTTAGCCCAAGAGCACGTCATAAAGCTGGCTGTGGAACATTTCGCCCAGGGCTGGGCTGTACGAATTCATTGTCTTAGTGGACAGCAGAAGGAAGAGTCTGATTCCTCTTTCGCCCTCCCTGTATTCATTCTGGTCTGCACCAAATTCCGCCAAGCGCCTCCATTTGCAGTGCTTGAGTTGTGTCAGGGGGAGGATGGTGCTCCCACTAGACTTGCATCAGTACCGGAGCTGTTGTCCGCTGTGAAGGAGAGACAGGCCTACAGTCTAATGCTGCATAAGCTCAGAGGTGGAACAGATGCTAGCAGCACACCGTCCCTCACGCTGTGCCATGCAGCCACCGGCCGGCCGCGATACACTCTGAAAGTGCAGGATAGCCTGCCTTCTGCCAAGCTGCCACGGAGTAATCACTTCGCCATCTTTATCGGTGAGCATTTGGTTCTTTTGCCTTTTCATTGTGAAGATCACTGTCATAGGCCAAGTATATTTACCTATATACAGAATGCAGCAGTTGGATTCCGGAAGTAAAATCCCATTCATTCTCTCCATAGCAGAACTGATTTCTAATGGCAACTTATAAATTGTTCAAGACAGTTCTACTGTGAGCTGCGAGGATGGTATGTGCTTTTGTTGAAGCCATTAGTTTGTGTTATTTCAACTTTTTTTCATTAATTATTGTGTTTATTAGTTATGGGTAAACACTACATTACCCATGATTTTAGCTGTTAACTCTTAAATGAAGAATGTGGACAGGGACTTTTGCACACTATTTCAAACTTACATGGAATCTGAATTCTTGAATCTGATTGGTTAACTGCAGAATTAAAGGAATAGTTCACCCAAAAATGAAAATTCTGCCATTAATTACTCACCCTCATGTCGTTCCAAACCCGTAAGACCTTCTTTCATCTTTAGAACACTAAGATATTTTTGATGAAATCCGAGAGTTTTCTGAACCTGCATAGACAGTAATGCAACTAAGTCGTTATTTTTGTTTTCTCTGCGCGCACAAAGTATTCTCGTAGCTTCATAAAATTATGGTTGAACCTAGGGCTGTCGCGATTTGTCGATTTTATTCGACTATTCGATTTTTAAAAATTCTCGACTTCATTTTGCTGGCGTCGACTAACCGACAAAATACTGGAAGTGGCGCATTTCACGGACGAGAATTCATGAAACACATTTTAGACTGTTTTCCAAGGCTGCATGATATATTAAACCCTTTTAAAAATCATAATTAAGCATAATTGTGAATTCGCAAACGCTACGATTTAATTAAATAATTATATGCGATGCAGTTCTAATACAGTATATGCACTTTAATTATTTACATGCGTCTAGGTTCACAGTAGTTCCACAGAAACTTATCATTTACATGTGTGGAGCGTCTCAAACTCCATCTCTGCATGGTGTTGTGAGTTTGGGTTTATTATAACATTCATCTGGGAACGCAACGTGTGCCATTTCATCAGATTTGTAAAGTAAATAATTTATAAATCTACACAAACACAGGAGAATACATCACGGTTTCAAAATAAAAGCTCAAACCCTCACTCTGAGTTTACACATTTTGATGTCCACATATTCATTTAATTACAGTGGCTATAGCATTTCTGTCTTAAAGAAATGGACAAATATTAAAGATTAAGTTGACATTTGAATTAAACGGTACTTGGTCAATATTAAATAGGATTAGATCGCACCGTAATGTGTAAACAATCGTCAGGCCGTTGGCACCCCCTGCAGGCCTTTGTTATAATGCGTAATGTACATTAGCTCTATTGTTTATAATACATTATGTATTTTAACAGTTTTGTTCAATAAACCCATATGATTTCTTGCTTTTGATACTTTATTTGAACTAATTATTATTGCCTCATTTCTATTATATTTGTATTTTAAGTAATTTTAAAGGCTATTGTTCACTTACATCTATTTTTATTACCACAAAAAAATTAATTATAATTATTAGGCCCTATGAAATCCGTTTTATTTCCAGATTCAGTTTTTTCCATTTTCATTTTTCTATACTCTGTTTTAATGGTTAAATGAAATTTTATTAATCAAAAAACCTGTCTAATTAATTCAGTTTTACAGTTTTATCTTTACCAAATTCTGTTTTCCATTATTTTCTTGATTCCATTTTAATGGTTCCATTAAATTTTAATAATCAAAAGCATCTCCAATTAATTGATTTTATTTGAAAAAAAAAAAAAAACAAAGAAGTATTTTTTTTTTCTTTCTTTTTTTCAGAAATACTGCACATTTACATTTTTTTAATAAATTCTGGTTAATAATATTTCTGGTAAATATGCCTTTAAAAAGTGTTTTTTTGATTATAATTTAATTATTAGTAGACTAGAACACGTGGATATGTTGTCATTCTTATAGGGGTGTGAATCGGCACTGGTTTCACGATTCAATTCGATTATGATTATCATGTCAACGATTCGATTCAATTCGATATCACGATGCATCACGATTATTTCAAATTTATTTTGTGCATTTTTATTAAATTATATAAGCAGGCTACTTTTTAAAATAATTATGTTACCTAATTAATTAAGATATTAATTAATATATAACTAATTATTGTTAAGAATTCAAAATAAATAAAGCTTCAAAACATACAAGCAAATATAAAGTAATAAAGGGGGGAAAGACAATTACAAGTGATAAAGAAAAAGCACTTTCAGTATCTGGGAGTGCTTTAAGTATTGAAAGTTTACAGATATTCATAGTTATGGGTTTTTCTTTTTTTAATCAGCATTATTGCCATTTGATTATTACTGATGAGATCATAGACACTGGCAGCTTTAATAGACTGCATTCACACTAATGCACAGATCTATTTCCACATAGCCTAACAGATGTTTTGTCCTGTTCTGAAAACATAACCGTTTACATCAATTTCGTGTCATAAAAGTAGATGCAAGTGCATTTAACCGCAACCGCGAGCTTCAGGACAAACAAACACAAAGCGCACGTGAAAGTCTGTCAGTACGTGAGTTTCGTGCATCTAATACGTACTGCATTCCAAACGGCAGAAATGAAAGCATATCAATATGCTTTCATTTCATTTCATAGTCCAATCAAAAATCAATCAAATTTGATTGGACTATGAGATGGACACTTGCTTCTTGCACTCTATGTTGCACTTTACTTTTGCTTTTAAAAAAAAGGATTTCATAGAAATTTGGATTTCATTTGGTTTAATAAAATATTCTTAAGTAAAATTGTTGATTTTTTTTTTTTTTTTTTTTTTTTTGTTGTTGTGGGAAATTAATCGTTTAGATTAACCAATTAATCGATAAATTAATTGATAGATTAATCGAAATAAAAATAGTCATTAGTGGCAGCCCTAGTTGAACCACTGATGTCCCATGGACTATTTTAACGATGTCCTTACTACCTTTCTGGGATTTGAAAGTGTCAGTTGTGTTGCTGTCTATGCAGAGTCAGAAAGCTGTCGGATTTCATATAATACATATATATATATATATAAATAAAATATATATTATAATATAACAGATATAAAGAAATATTATAATGTTTGTGTCTGTATACACAATTTTACTTTCATTAATATATTTTTATTTTTAGTTCCTCAGGGCCGTGAGTCTGATTGGTTATATGGCTCGGCTGAAGGTCAGACTCAGTTAGCTTCCAGTGCAAAATTCAGACGCCTGGTCATTGTGGCAATGCATAGAGATCAGGAGTATGAGGACATGCAGGCTGTCCAATCAGAGCTCTCTCCATTGGTGATGGAACTCACACCTCCTGGGATGCCAGCCAATCAGCAGGTGCACAGGAACAACATGCATTGCTCTGTATTTGCTCTTGATCTTGTCTGCATTCTTCACTCATGCATGCACTCTCTTTCACAATTCCTCTGGTATAGGTGCCGTTCCTGTCTGTGGGAGGAGATCTGGGGTGGAGGGAAGTCATCGGGCGAGGGGTCAGTGCTTTGACTGGAGAGTATTCTGTGGAGGATGTGAGAGGAGAGGATGGTCACCTCTATCGCAGGCTGGTCTTCATGAACAATTCCCAGCTGGTGCAATCAGAGAGCAGACTCCGGTCTGCTGCCACAGGTGTGGTACTGCTGTGCTTTAATTCTGCAATGTTTACAGAACAACTGGAGATTTATTTTAGTGTTTGGTCTCTTTTGCTAGCTTCTTCTGCTCATAAAAGGAAGAACAAGAAAAAATCCAAACCATCTGTTTCTGTTGCCCCTGCTTTAACGGGTGTTAAAGATCGCATTGTGGACAGAGGTTTTCTCTGCTGTACACACCATGAAGTTATGGTGGCGGGTTTAGCCATGTTAGGAATGGATGCAATCAATAATAAAGGTAAGTGTGCTAGCATTGAAAAGCCTAGTGAAAGTTTAAAGTGTTTACATTCAAAAGGGATGGTATCATTTAAGTTTTTAATTAAAGATGGTGTGTGTACTTAAAATACTATAGTCAGAAATAGAAATGTTGTGTACTGCTATGCTAACTAAAAAATAACTGTTTTCTATTTGAATAAATGGATTTTATTTATTGCCAGGAAGGGTAAAGTGCTGCTTAATCATTTTTGTGGAAACCATAATACATTTTTGTTCAAGATTCCTTGCTATATAGAAAATTAAAAAGCATAGCATTTATTTGAAATAGAGATATTTTGTGACATTATGAATCATTTTATGTGAAATTTCTTCCTGAATATAAAAATTAAAGTGCCCTATTATGGATTTTTGAAAATTACCTTTCATGCAGTGTGTAACAGCTCTAAGTGAAGGAAAACATCCTGCAAAGTTTTAAATCTGAAAGTGCACCATGTATAAAGTTATTGTCTCTCAAAATAAAGAGTCGACTCCTGGGCTATAGTCGACTGAATCATTGAAACGAGTCGTTTTTGAAACGAATCCCAAGCCGTTTCATGTTGACGTCAACATGAAGCATTAGCATATTTCCCGCCCACTTGTTGGTCTTTTCGCAATTAATCTTTAAAAGATTGCAATCTTGATTTAAACACCAACGCAATATTATTCCTAAGTAACAATGATTCAGCGGTGTCTTTGAAACCCTTGAAAAATACGATCATAGCGGAACAATTAAATCTGTTTGCACTGCCGCTGACCCAGAGAAGAACAGTTATCATGTATAGGTATGAAACAGCTTCACAAACCGTTAAAGCACACAGTATGGTTATTTCTGTTACAAAAATCCTAAATTCACAGAAGAACTATGATAAAAGTTTGGGTATAAACACTGATATCTAATTTCAAATAAAGATTGTATCAATACATCGTTCCGCCAGTAGATGGCGACTATTGACTGATAAAAAATGTATTTGTCAACGAATCGATTTGTTCAAAAAAGCTTATTCATTCATGTTAAGTCTTTATGAGTAAGTCATTGAATCTAGAATAGAGTGCAGCAATTAACATTTTGTCAGAACCTCTAATAAATTGCGTTATGTTGTTGTAGTTGTCTGTTTTAACCAAAAAAAAAAAAAAAGTCGTGCAGCTCTACTAGCATGTATCCAGAATTGTCTAAATGGCACAGCATGTTTGGTTACTACAGTACATTGATACAGTGGTTGATAACTGGTAGATTTTGAAATACAGCTCATGAATCACATTGACCACTATAATGGTGCTGAATGTCAGTTCATCTCAACCATTTGCATAATTCACAAAAAATCTATTCTGATTGGTCTGTCACATGTTTTCCAACAGATCACCCAGTGTCCGTGTTATTGGTGGGACTGGGTGGTGGTGGTTTACCCCAGTTTGTGCATGACTTTGTGCCGTGTGCACGGGTGGAGGTGGTTGAACTGGACCCAGCTGTGCTGGAAGTGGCTCAGACCTGGTTTGGATTCCAGACCGATGAGAGGCTAAATGTTATACTGGGAGATGGACTGGAGCACATCAAAACACTGGAGAGTGAGGGTGAGAGAACATCTAGATTTAGTAATTCTAAATTGACTCCAAGACCCCCTATTATACACAGCAATAGTCGAAGGCCTCATGTTTTTCCAGTTTTCGCGATTTACTGGATAAGGATAAAGTTTCTTAAAAAAATGTTTTACTCTCAATTTTGACCATTAATTTTATTAATTTACATGAGTTTTCCAGGTCTGAAAACAAATTTTAAAATTAGGCAACCTCATAAATCTAGATTTTCCAAGACCGTGGAGAAAAGAAAAAAAAAGTTATTGAGGAAGTTAATTACAACAAGATTTTAAGGGTTGTTTTTAGGTCATTTTAAAGTTTCTTTTGTTTCATTTTAAGTGAATTTAAGTCATCTTGAGGCCCCCTGTAAAGTTTGGTGGTGCTCTTTGAAAAAAAAAAAAAAGCTGGCGAGTACTTTAATGTCATAAAAATGTGGCAACCTCATTTATCTGTGTATATACAGTGGTGTGAAAAATTGTTTGCCCCCTTCCTGATTTTTTATTTTTTTGCATGTTTGTCACACTTTTATGTTTGATCATCAAACAAATTTAAATATTAATCAAAGATAACACAACATGCAGTTCCCCTTTCAGTCGGTCACTCCGAGTCACGTCGGACGACCGACGAAATTGGGATCTCGCCAGAGAGACCAATCCACTTCGAGTGTAACTAAACGAGCCAATGGACATTGGCATGCGATTATTGCATCCAGCTGCCGCTGATCACAGCGTGAGCATAAGAGGCAGCTGATGCACCGCATCAATTATCCTTTCGCTTCGGAGCCGAGCGGTAGTGGTTAAAGCTACTGCTCTCCCTTCCAAGAGAGTGTTCTGCGAGCGAGTGCGGGCGTTACGGCGCGGCAGCGGTGGTCACGGTGTCCGGGAGAGAAAGATCGTCTTCCTGCTGACAGCCACACTAGGAGTGTGCGGTGACCAGCTCCCCTGCGTGCTTCAGCACTAAAAGAGCATTTCTCTGAAAGAGCAATTTCTCTAAAAGAGCAACACGGGTGATCGCGTCTTTTTAAAGATGTCTTTTCACCCGTGCGTTTCTGGGTGTGGTCGTTTCCTGGCGCCTCAGGACGGTCACGATCGCTTCCTCACGTGTCTGGGCATTCAGCACGCTGAGGTGGCTTTCGTGGATGGTTCATGTTCTTCTTGCGGGGACATGACCATCTCGGAGTGCGACTCTGCTATGTCAAACATGGCAGAGTCCCTCTGCCTGCCGTGATCCGGCGTGCACACTGGATCCGGTGGAGTTAGAGGTGATTTGAGGATTACGGTGAGGGCTTCCCCAAGTGGAGCTCCTCACCCCTCAAGCACTCCGCAGCCGGTGGAGCTGCCGAAGGAGCGCGCTGGCCACGCGTTTCCTTCGGTGCCCCCTCTGACGACCAGATGTCGATCACTGCATCGGAGGGCGGGCCCTCTCTCTCCGGGGATGACGACCCGGCTGCGTTGCCCCCTTCGGGTGTGGTAGCGTTGTCCGTGCCAGACCCAGAGATGACGGCTATGCTTTCCCGGGCCGCCGAGAATGTCGGGCTCGTGTGGAATCCTAAAAAGCCACCGTGTCCCGATCCTTCGAGGCTGGGCGAGTGGTTCCTCGGTGGGGGTGGCGCTGGTTCTCAGCGCCCCCCTCCGGTGCTATTCTTTCCGGAAGTGCATGAGGAGCTGACAAGATTGTGGAGGGCACCTTTCACTGCCCGAAACACATCTTGTAGTTCTTCCGCTCTCACCACCCTCGATGGTGGAGCCGCTTTGGGGTATGCAGGCATCCCCTCGGTGGAACGGTCTGTGGCCATGCAACTGTGTCCAACAGCCGCTTCCACCCTGCGGGGTGATCCGTGTCTCCCCTCACGGGCCTCTAAGTATTCGTCAGGTCTAACTGGCAGTGCTTATAGAGCCTGTGGGGAGGCGGCTTCCGCCCTCCACGCTATGGCGTTGCTGCAGGTCCACCAGGCCAAAGCACTGAAAGACCTGCACGAGGGTGGTCATGACCTGGCGGTTCTACATGAGCTGCGTGCTGCGACGGACCTCGCGCTACGAGTGACGAAGGTGACCGCACAGTCTCTGGGTTGTGCGATGTCCAGGAGCGCCATCTCTGGCTGTGTCTCGCTGACATGAAGGAGCAGGAGAAGGTACAGTTCCTGAATGCTCCCGTGTCACAGACCGGCCCTTTCGGCGACGCTGTCGAGAGCTTTGCCCAGCAGTTCTCGGCAGCCCAGAAGCAGACTGAGGCAAACACATCATGCGCCGGAGGAAACCTGCTGCTTCCACTCCGGCTGCAGCCACTCAGCCTGCTCGTCGCCGTGGGCGCCCCCCTGCGGCCGCCCCCGCTCCCGCGCAGCCGCAGCAGCCTTCACCAGGCAGCGTCGTGGAGCCGGTCGCAGGCAGGACGCCCAGCCCGTCCAGGCCCCCGCCAAACCTGGCGGCAAGCGCAAGTGCAAGAGGCCCTGGGACGGTCGACCCAGAGATGGAGGAGACTGCTCATCGGGAGATGGTGACTGCACCACTCCCTCCCCCGGAGGAGGGCCGGGTGGAGTATCTTTTGTTCATTTTGTTCCGCCGCTGGCCCAGCAGCCAGCGGTACCCAAAACATCAGTAAAGAGCGGTCTCCTCAATCTCCGGGTCTCAAGAGGAGGAGAGTGGTGATCCGTGCATCACAGGATCGCTTCCCTCCTCCTCTCTCGCCAGCAGGCAGCGGGTGGTTGCCCAAGAGCACCCCTCCTGCCCATTCGTGGAACCAGGTAAGGGCAGTAGCACTCCAGTCCCCGCTTCAAGTCGTCAAACGCCGGGCTGTCACAAGCCTCAAGCCGGGTTCCTGTGTCTCCTCCCACGCGAGGAGAAATCAGGTGAGTGCTACACTACACACCCAGACCCCGCCCCCTGCCGTCACAGGCCAGGCCGTCACAGGCCCTGGGGCCGGTCCCTGTGTTCCACCTCGCTGCCCCACCGCGGGCATGTCGGTGGGCCCGTTGGCCCCGCTGGTGCGGTCTCTCGGAGCCTGGTTAGCGCTCCCCAGCCCGTCCCGGTGGCTCCTGCGGACCATCAGACTCGGCTATGCGATTCAGTTCGCCCGGCGTCCCCCCAAGTTCAGGGGCATCCGGTTCACTTCAGTCAAAGCCGTCGATGCCCCTGTCTTGCTCGCGGAGATTGCAGTCCTACTGGCGAAGGATGCAATAGAGCCGGTCCCTCCAGCCGATATGAGGTCGGGGTTTTACAGCCCTTACTTCATTGTGCCCAAGAAAAGCGGTGGGTTACGACCGATCTTGGATCTGCGAGTTTTGAACCGTGCACTTCACAAGATGCCGTTCAAGATGTTGACGCAGAAACGCATTTTTGGATGCGTCCGTCCCCTAGATTGGTTTGCAGCGATCGACCTGAAGGACGCGTACTTTCATGTTTCGATTCTTCCGCGGCACAGGCCATTCCTGCGATTCGCGTTCGAAGGTCGGGCATATCAGTACAAGGTTCTGCCCTTCGGGCTGTCCCTCTCGCCTCGTGTCTTCACCAAAGTCGCAGAGGCGGCCCTTGTTCCCCTGAGAGAACAGGGTGTGCGCATTCTCAACTACCTCGACGACTGGCTCATAATTGCACAGTCTCGAGAGCTGTTGTGCGCACACAGGGACCTGGTGCTCAGGCACCTCAGCCAGTTGGGCCTTCGGGTCAATTGGGAAAAGAGCAAACTCGTGCCAACGCAGAGGATCTCTTTTCTCGGCATGGAGTTGGATTCGGTCCACCAGACAGCACGCCTCACCCAGGAACGTGCTCAGTCGGTGCTGAACTGCCTCAAGACTTTATCAGGCAGGACAGCGGTCCCACTGAAACTCTTTCAGAGGCTCCTGGGGCATATGGCTGCAGCTGCGGCCATAGTTCCGCTCGGTCTGCTCCATATGAGACCGCTTCAGCACTGGCTCCATGGCCGAATCCCGAGGTGGGCGTGGAAACGCGGTACTCACCGGGTTCAGATTACACCGGCCTGCCGCAAGACCTTCAGCCCGTGGTCAGATCCCTCGTTCCTTCGGGCAGGAGTGCCCCTGGAGCAGGTATCCAGGCATGCTGTGGTATTCACGGATGCCTCAGCCACCGGCTGGGGTGCCACGTACAACGGGCACGCAGTATCAGGGGTTTGGACGGGCCCCCTTTTGCGTTGGCATATCAATTGCCTCGAGTTGCTGGCAGTACGTCTTGCCCTGTGCCGCCTCAGAGGGCGCCTTCGGGGCAGGGACGTTCTGGTCCGTACGGACAACACTGCGACCGTTGCGTATATCAACCGGCAAGGCGGTTTGCGCTCCCGTCGCATGTCGCAACTCGCCCGCCACCTCCTCCTCTGGAGTCAGAAGCATCTGAGGTCCCTTCGTGCCATCCACATCCCCGGAGTGTTCAATCAGGCGGCCGACGAGCTGTCTCGAGCGGCACTTCCTGGGGAGTGGAGACTCCATCCCCAGGCGGTCCAGCTGATTTGGAGTCGGTTCGGAGTTGCTCAGGTAGACCTGTTTGCATCTCCGGAAACCACCCACTGCCAGTGGTTCTACTCCCTGTCCGAGGCAACGCTCGGCACGGATGCACTGGCACACAGCTGGCCCCAGGGCTTGCGCAAGTATGCGTTTCCCCCAGTGAGCCTGCTAGCACAGACGCTGTGCAAGATCAGGGAGGACGAGGAGCAGGTCCTGTTAGTGGCTCCATATTGGCCCAACAGGACCTGGTTCCCGGAACTCATGCTCCTCGCGACAGCCCCTCCCTGGCCGATTCCTCTGAGGAAGGATCTGCTTTCTCAGAGACGGGGCACCCTCTGGCACCCGCGTCCAGACTTGTGGAAACTTCATGTGTGGTCCCTGGACGGGACGCGGAGGTTCTAGGTGACCTGCCCCAGGAGGTAGCGCTCACTATCGCTTCAGCACGAGCACCGTCCACAAGACGGGCCTATGCGCTGAAGTGGAACCTGTTCGTCGAATGGTGTTCCTCTTACCAGGAGGACCCCCGGAGATGTTCGATCAGAGCCGTGCTTTCCTTTTTGCAAGAAGGGTTGGAGCGTAGGCTGTCCCCCTCCACCCTTAAGGTATATGTTGCTGCTATTTCTGCCCACCACGACCCCATAGAGGGGAGGTCGGTGGGGAAGCACGATCTGGTCGTCAGGTTTCTTTGGGGGGCCAGGAGGTTAAATCCTCTGAGGCCTCCCTCCCTTCCCTCTTGGGATTTGGCTTTGGTGCTAAGAGCCCTACAAACTGCCCCCTTTGAGCCATTGCAGTCAGTCGAGTTGAAGTTTCTTTCTATGAAAACCCTACTCCTGACTGCATTGGCCTCAATCAAGAGGGTGGGGGACCTGCAGGCATTTTCGGTCGACGAGTCGTGCCTTGAGTTTGGGCCGGCTGACTCCAGTGCAACACTGAGGCCCCGGCCCGGCTATGTGCCCAAGGTTCCTACCACGCCCTTCAGGGACCAGGTAGTGAGCCTGCAAGCGCTGCCCCTGGAGGAGGCAGACCCAGCCCTAGCTTTGCTCTGTCCTGTACGCGTACTGCGTCAGTACGTGGATAGAACTCAGAGCTTCAGGACCTCAGAACAGCTCTTTGTCTGTTACGGAGGACAGCAGAAGGGGAAGGCTGTCTCCAAGCAGAGGATGGCCCACTGGATAGTGGATGCCATCACCTTGGCCTATGAAGCACAAGGTGTGCCCTGCCCGCTCAGGTTGCGTGCTCACTCCACTAGGGGTGTCGGATCGTCCTGGGCTCTGGCTCGTGGTGCCTCGCTAGCAGACATCTGTAGAGCTGCGGGTTGGGCGACTCCCAACACGTTCGCTAGGTTTTATAGCCTACGTGTCGAACCGGTTTCCTCCTGTGTTCTCACCTCAAACGGGTAGTGGCACTGAGAGGGCCGGCTCAGAGTCGGCTTGCGGCGTCCTTACGCCTAATTCTCCAGAGAGTTCCTTAACCAGGCAAACCCTGTTGAGTCCTCCAGCACTCCGGCGTCCGGACGCGGCGGGGCGTCCAGCGCCAGGCCTTCAGCCAATGAATTCTTGAAATCTGGTGCGAGGCTAGTGCCCATATGAGAGACCCTGTCGGGATCCCATATGTGTATTCCACGGTATTCTTATTGGAGCCGTGTTTCCCCTGGCGGACCACGTTCTGCCATCTCTAAAGATGCAGCCTGAGCCATCTCAGAGACTTCCATGTGCAAAAGGGCCCTCTGGGTTACTTCACATGTTTGAATGTCACTTAAACCCCCTTTGGGAGGAGGTGACTCCGCAGTGTGCCTCTTCCAAGTGGAAGGGCACGCTTCCCAGTGTTATCCTAGTCCTACTGTTTGGGTTGCTCAAGGAACACCAGTAGTTGACCTTCCCTGTGTAGAGCCCGGTCCTATCGTCTGCCTTATAGGAAGGGTCAGGAGCCCTACACAGGGCACTGGAAGGGGCAGCTCCTGTGGCGCTTTGGTAGGGATCCCAATTTCGTCGGTCATCCGACGTGACTCGGAGTGACCGACTGAAAGGGGAACGTCTCGGTTACGTATGTAACCCTCGTTCCCTGAAGGAGGGAACGGAGACGTCACGTCCCGTCGCCACAGTCGCTGTACCACCGCTGAGCTGCCGGGTCGCCGGCTCGGCTCCTCAGCGAAAACATAATTGATGCGGTGCATCAGCTGCCTCTTATGCTCACGCTGTGATCAGCGGCAGCTGGATGCAATAATCGCATGCCAATGTCCATTGGCTCCTTTAGTTACACTCGAAGTGGATTGGTCTCTCTGGCGAGATCCCAATTTCGTCGGTCATCCGACGTGACGTCTCCGTTCCCTCCTTCAGGGAACGAGGGTTACATACGTAACCGAGACGTTTTTAAATAAAGTTTTTTATTATGAAGGGAAAACAAAATCCAAACCCACATGGCCCTGTGTGAAAAAGTGTTTGCCCCCTAAACCTAATAACTGGTTGGGCCACCCTTAGCAGCAACAACTGCAATCAAGCGTTTGCGATAGCTTGCAATGAGTCTGTTACAGCGCTGTGGAGGAATTTTGGCCCACTCATCTTTGCAGAATTGTTGTAATTCAGCCACATTGGAGGGTTTTCGAGCATGAACCGCCTTTTTAAGGTCATGCCACAGCATCTCAATAGGATTCAGGTCAGGACTTTGACTAGGCCACTCCAAAGGGGGGGTTTTTCACACAGGGCCATGTGGGTTTGGATTTTGTTTTCCCTTCATAAAAAAAAAAAAACCTTCATTTAAAAACTGCATGTTGTGTTTACTTATGTTATATTTGATTAATATTTAAATTTGTTTGATGATCTGAAACATTAAAGTGTGACAAACATGCAAAAAAATAAAAAATCAGGAAGGGGGCAAACAATTTTTCACACCACTGTATAGATTTCAATAAAAATATAAATCTGCATTCATCTACATGAACTCCTGTAGTTGTTATGCTGCTTAATGCATCATGATATCTATTGGTCATCTGTTTTATGTGGAAGAGAGAGGGATTTATGTGTTTGGCTGCATAACCTATTCCTTCGCTACCAAATTATCTACTGTATAATTTTTTTCTGCACTTATATAGGGGGACATTCTTTTGATGTCATCATGTTTGACGTTGATAGCAAAGACACCACCCTGGGCATCAGCTGCCCTCCACCTGCCTTTGTAGAAACATCATTTCTGAAGAAAGTTTACAGCTTATTAACCCCTCGAGGTAAGCGCTTAAAATTGTATGATCAGTTTTGATACTTTTTCATTGAAAGTTCTGATGCTGAGATATTTTGTAATTTGTACATTTGGCTTTTTTCCCCCCAATGATCACTCTTCTTTTGTTTCCCTCACAGGACTGTTCCTGTTGAACCTAGTGTGTCGTGACTCGGCTCTCAGGAAGTCAGTTCTTGAACGTGTTCGAGCCGTGTTCCCGTGTGTGTTCTCTCGTGGAATCGAGGGTGAAGTCAATGAGGTGCTGCTGTGCTGCAGAAGTTCAGGAGAGGGGCACAAACCTCACACCATTCCACAAACATTACAGCAGACAGCAAGAGACCTACAGAAGACACTACGTGCCAACACCCAGACTGCACCATGTGTGCCTCAAATAGACATTACTGCAATGCTGAATGACCTGAAAGTCATCTAAAGATTGAGAAAAGTTTATAAAAAAAATAATAAAATAAACATCTGATTTCACTTGAAAAAATGTGCATCATTTTTAAGGTTAAGAAATGAACTTGGCTGTAGTCTTATGTCACAAGACCTACAAAATGGCATACAGCCTGATCCATATTGCATCTTATTCCAGAAAAACAAAAAAACAAAATGTCTTGCTTAGAAAGGAAGAGATTGTCTGACTGATATTTAAAGCAACCATCACAGTTTGTTTAGACATTATGTAGCATTTAAGGGAAAATTCCATCTGAAATAAATGAAACCCTTCTTTTCCTGCCCTTTGAAAGAACACAGCAAAATAATGTCAAATGTTTAAGCACATATTGTGTATATATGAAACTATAACAATCTTTAGCATTGATGATCTGTATCTAAATGGAAAGATCCATCATCACCGTTGCACTTTATGGGACAAATGATGGCACTATATAGGGACTACACTTTATGTTCAGATAAAATTAAGTTTCCAGGGTCAGTACAATGAAAAGAATTTGGAGGTGAACATTTTCACTCAGAAATTGCTGATAAATTTGACAAATAATTACAAATAAACAACTGCACATAACATTACATTTTGAGGTAGAAAGACTGAAA
This sequence comes from Spinibarbus caldwelli, assembly GCA_039654775.1. Lineage (NCBI taxonomy): Eukaryota > Metazoa > Chordata > Actinopteri > Cypriniformes > Cyprinidae > Spinibarbus > Spinibarbus caldwelli. Next base: position 12,206,202 of record CM077240.1, read on the forward strand.
TACTATTTTCTTGTAAAATAATATTTTCGTAAAAACTCCAATAATGATTGTTTACATTATACCAGGCTGGACTGTTTTAAGTTTAAACAACCTCAAAAACAAAATTTAAAAGAAAATAGTGTTGTCTCAAAGTCATTCTTTCATCAAACAATAAGAGTGAATCAGGGTAATGGTCCTGAAACAGAAATAAAACCAAAATAATCATAAATCCATTGACATTAAATATCTTTTTTTTTTTTTTTTGTGTGTGTAGTCATATGTATACCTTTTAGGTATTCTTCACTCACTGACACAATAAACGAAATTTTGTACTGTAGTAAAGTGAAATGCACTGTAGAATTAATACAGAAGCAAACTATCTGGCAACCCTGTAATGGCTGTGCAGTGTTATTTTTACTGGATGAGCCTGTTGTACTGAAATGAGGGTGGATGTACCCTACAGTGTCACAGACTGAGGGGTGGTAGGCCATAAAAACAAACTAAACAATAAATATATAGTAGCTAGCTACTACCTAGATGTACATAACTGTCCTAGTTTGCTTGTAAAGTATGGAAACAATTCTAATTTTATATATAATTTAGCTTTGTTTATGCAACTTCTGGTGTTCCATGTCACTGTATTTATTCTTAACTTAAAAGCACTATAGAAAACTAATTTCACTTATATTGATGTAATTTCATAACAATAGTATGTTTTCCTTTATTTTTGATCTCGTACACGTGCACTGTGTTTACAGCGACGCGCAATAACAGCAGAGCAAATTAGTTAAGTAATCACTTTTTTATTTATTTATTTTTTTTTAAAGTTTTGTCTTTTGTTGAATTGACGTTAGAGCAACCAGTTGCATTTGATGTTTGCGTTTGTACATATTATTAATATACAGATCTGATCTACCTGCCGTTATGGTTGAAATCGTTCAGATTGTGCCACTAGACTAACCTACGTCACTTTTTACTTTTTCAAATGACTTCGGATATTTTTTTTATTTTTATTGTTGTACCTCATACATCTGTGTGCATTACATAATAGTCAAAAAAGCATTTTAATTAGAGAACCAAATCTGTAGCTCCAGATTCTGATCAGAGGAGTGGCGTCTGCGCGAGCACGCGCACGCGCACGCGCGCTCCACGAGCGGACAGTTGCTGTCAGGTTTCGACCATAAGTTGACTTCAGGACAAACGAGCGGATAAAACAGGCGACTTCCACTGGAGATAGTTCATGTGGTTTCTTTATATGTCGCCTTATAGTTTCTTTGGGTTCGTCGTGTATAGAAAGTGTGTGTGTGCTTTTAAGTTCAGTCGCTGCTGCTCGCGAGCGCCGTTACTCTCGTCTGTCAGGACCAAACGCTCGGAAAAACTCATTTCAGGTAATTAAACTGCCTGTGATTTACAAACGAAACTGGTTAGTATGTTCAATACGTTTGCTTTGTAAAGAAAAAAAAACTTTGTATTTTTAAGTTACGCAGTATTATTTTAGTGGTTTTGCTTTAAAATGCTATGTCTGGGGAAAAAAAAAACTTCCCTTATTTGAAGTTGGCACGTTGTTTTCTCTCTCTCTCTCAATTTTAATGTATGTATTTTAATATAGCAAAGGAGAATTGTCTGCTGCGCCGCATCCTCGCGGCTCCGTAACCATGGGCAACCGGGGGATGGAGGAGCTGATCCCGCTGGTGAACCGGCTGCAGGACGCCTTCAGCGCCATCGGACAGACCTGCGACCTGGACCTGCCGCAGATCGCGGTGGTCGGGGGTCAGAGCGCAGGAAAAAGCTCTGTCCTGGAAAATTTCGTGGGCAGGTATGACACCATCATAACTGGGCACTGCAGCTGTTGATTATAATTAACAGTTCAGTACAACGTACCAGAGATTTGCTAAGATGTTATTAATGTCATGATTATGGGTCAAACCATGTGTTTTTAATAACAGGACAATGTCAATAGCCTGCCTGATCGAGATATCAGGGTGACTGAAGGTTGATTACAGACCTATCAAGATTATATCAAAAGAGGAAAAAATATTACATGGCCATGTGGTCATAGTTATTGGCTGTTAAACTCAAAATGGACTGATTAATCAGCTAGTGATGTTGAATTGAGTCACTTTTTTCACTGAAGCAGGTGCAGATGGTCTCATCTGTAGTCGGGAGCAGTCACTACCTCTTCCTCCATCTGTCTAATGGCCTGCCAAGCCAATGTCCGTGAGCCATGCAGAATCTGAAGACTGACTTCATTTTCTCTGGACAATACGGATCATTAAAACAAGCTCGCAAATTATTTTTCTTATTTTTCTTTTTTTTTTAAGAATATTTTTTTCTTAATCTGGTTAGTCACTTAGCAGGTGTGACAGATTTTTCCATCATTTATATTTGTTAAGGGAAGTCTTTTGAAAAATGTCAATTTTTTTTGATCTCTTGAGATCACTTTCTGACCTCAAAACATGTGGTCATATAAAAAAGTGACTGTTTTTGGCAAATAAAGTAAACTTTATACTAATAGTAAACTTTATTCTAACTTTCTAACTAACAGTGTCTAAAGTGCTCAAAGTAAGTGTAAAATTAAAATACACACACACATATGTTCCCACTTTATATTAGGTGTGTTTAACTGCTGTGTAGATACGTTAAAAAATAATTATAAAATAAATAATTAATTGTTAGGTATTTGTTTGGTGTTATGGTTAGGTTTAAGAGTGGGTTAAAGTGTAGGGGTAGGGTCAACTGTAATTATATATACTGTATATATATATAAATTTCCCCAAAAACACAATAAAGGATAATGTGACACTGAAGACTAGTGTCAAAGTCTCTTTAAGACAAGTCATGTCACTCGGCGGCCATCTTTAAAACGCCTCTTGGGCATGCAAGTGCAGCTCCTATCTCTTTGAATATCTCCTATCTCTTTGAGCTCCTGTCTTTTGAATTTCACTGAGCTTACGATTAAATTTCATATTTGAAATCACCAAAGAAATCTGACAACTGTGTCATAAATGTAGTTTCTTTTGCTCAAATAGCATTTTAAAAAGCTTAATTTTCAGGCTAGACCAGCCAGTGCGCATGCACAGTCCTAAGCGCATGTCTCAGAACGCTGACTGTTTCTATAGCAACTGGGACTTCTAATGGCAGCTGCAGTGCCGTGCTGACTTTACCGATTAGCGATTGGCTCTTTCATTCAGAAGGCGGGGCTTCCTGCGATTGAGCGGCCATGTTGAGCGGTGCATTTTTCCCCATTCAAAACCATACGAGTAACATGTTTTTCTTGGGTATTCATTCTATAGTCTTTGCTAGAGTAACTGCTGCTGAAATTTAGCTATGCCATCATAGGAATAAATTGCATTTGAAAATATATTACAATAGAAAACTATTTAAATTGTAATAACAATTACAGTATTTTACTGTATTTTTATCAAATAAATGTAGCTTTAGTGAGCATAAGAGCCTTCAAAAACATGAAAAAAATCTTCATGATGCCAAACTTTCAAAGTTTTTTTATTGTGTGACCCCTTTAAGAATCCCTGTAAGGCACACAGTTTCAAGTCGTTAATAATCTTTTATTTTCTTTGTGCAAGAGGAGCACACAGGATCTTCTCTTTGCTTGCTGATTTCCGCATGGAAAGACTGGGCCTGTCCAGCAGGAAGCTGTGATTGTTAGTGAAAGCTATTGTTTGCTCAGTGCATATCAGTTTGTTTAGCTGAAGTGAAGTGGATATTACCTGCTTAAGATAAGTGTGTCGGACTTATAGAACAAGCTGCTTGCTTATCTGAGAGGGAGGCACTCAAGCGCTCTGACCATCATCCTAAAATCTCGGTCAGTGTGTTGAGGCAACATGCTCTCAGGCAGTTATTGAAGACCCAGTTTACTTTTTTTAATAGACAGGTTGTTATTTTTTAATGATACTCTTACATTCTTTATGGCTTATTAGATAGAACATGTTATGCTGATCAAAGATTTTAAGTTCTTTTGGAGCAATTACACAAACTGTATGTCAAAATTCAGTCATCTCTGAAACACCCTAAGAGGTCTTGCACATGCAGTAGTATTTATCTCTGAAGCTGTACTAAATCTTATTGAAGATGATGACTACACACTTGATGATACTTGATGACAGCTATAACCCATGTCATTGCATTACAACTAATTACAGATGGTAATGTAAATAGCCATAAATATGTGGAATTATACAAATGTCAAAACAGATTGAACCTATAGCACTTTGCAGGGAAAAGCAAGTTGTCAGCACAGATTTATTATTCACACTTAGATTCTCCTAGTTTGGTTCTCTTAGTTGTTTTTACAATCTAAAAAAAACATTCAAAACAATGCTGTGTACTGGGCTAAATGTGGTCACTGTATGTTGTGTGTACATATGGTGGTATTTTTACTAGTTGAGTACTCATAAAAAGCTTATAAAATGCATAAAGGAGTCAAAACAGCACCAGAAATACCTTAGTTGCACACACAAATGAAGATCTCCTGCAAGGAGATGGAGGTTTCAATGCCTAGTGCTGAACTGTAATGGGCAACATAGCTCCTATGAGGAGAAGAGAATGTTTTTGGTTCATTTAGATGTCTTTGGTCTGTGTTGCATTCATATTTTAGGTGAACTGCACCAGAGTTTAAAAAGGTAGACTCTCATAACTCAGGACGAGGACTTCCTAAATTTCCTTAATTAAGTGATATGTGGAGAATGAAAATTCTCAGCTTATCCTAATTTTACTCAAAATGTATGTTTTTTTTCCATAGAACACAAAAGGAGTTAGCTAGCTGAATGTCTAGGTTGCTCCTTCCTGTCCGTATATATTTATATATTTATGAATAAAGTGACTTAAATTTCAGGTAGGTCATGCATTGTCCCATGACCTTGGCATTTCTAGTTTTTGAGCTACAGAAATGCTATAAAATCACAATTTACATTTATGAATTTGGCAGATATTTTTTTTTATATTACAATCAGTTCTTGCATTCCTTGGAAATCAAACCCATGACCTTTACTAATGTCATGTGCTATAATTTGAGCAATGCATGAGCAGTGCTATATTCTGTCTTCTTAAAGGGGTCATCGGATGCAAAATTCACTTTACAAGTTGTTTGAACATAAATGTGTGTTGGAAGTGTGTGTACACAGCCATCCTATAATGATAAAAATTCACCCAGTGGTTTTTTTAAATCCCTATTTTAAAATCCCCTTTCTCAAATCAGGCTGTTCTGAGATTCCTGTCAGAATGACGTAGTTCTGTACAGGCCTCTCCCACAATAGTTGAGTGACAAAGCTGTCTTACCTTAAACCCGCCCTGAGTGAGCTGTCATCAGTCCACCATTGTGTCGACTCTTGTGCAGGGGAAGACAAGAATGTCTCCGATTAAGCGATAGAGGTGTTTTGTTGTTGGATGTAATAATGAATATAGCAGTCATCATTAACTCCCGACACCTGAGCCACTGAAGACACAGAGGATTAACGTTAATTTTATTTTGAAGGGAATGCGCCGATCCTGATCTGTCTAAATGCGTCTATGTTCACGCGAATCATTCGTGATCCAGCTTCATCTACAGAAGAAGTGAATATAAGGCTTTTTATGAATCTTTGCAAATCGTCTTTCCTAATAACGTGCTAGTTAGCCAGTTTTGCGGCTAAAGTAAACAGTACTGCTCGTCACCCCACGGAAGAGAGGGGCGGGGTCAGCAGAGCTCATTAGCATTTAAAGCGACATGGACTAAAAAACAGCTTGCTGAAAACAGAGCTGATTTTGACAGGGTAAAAAGGGTGTTTTTTTACACTACCATTGAGAAATTTTAACAAAAGTACAGAAATTTTAATGAAAAGTACAGACTTTTCATTAAGACCCTAAAGAATCATATCAACTTGTGGAAAATGGGCATCCAATGACACCTTTAAACCATACGATAGGTTTGTTTCCTTTAAATGAAATAATGTTGGAAAGAAGTGGAATCATTTATGTACCAGAATGAACTTCTGTGGTGCAGTCATATGATGGCCTACACAGAGCTCATGCACAGGAAATAATGAGTACACGTATCCATAGCAATGAGTTATATATGAATGGAGGAGAGCAGTGCACCCTCAGCCATCTGTTATCTCAGTATCACTGCCAGTCAGTGGAACACCAGAGATGCCCGGAGAAATGGGTTAGTGAAATTAGATCTCACTGATAAAGGGAGCATAGTGCTTGGGTTTAGTAGAGTAAGTAGTTGATTTTTACATTACCAGTAGAAGACATCTTCTATAAAATTGAGCTAAGATAAAATTTAGCTGATGCGTTTGGAAACTTTCTTTTGAGGAACTTCCCAAGCTCTCACACTGGTTTACAGTACATTTGCATTTATAAATTTAGCAGACACTTTTATTCAAAGTGACTTACAAATGAGGAACACTACAACACAAATGATTCATCCCAAGGAGAACATATAAGAGTAATGTAAGAAGTGGAGCAATATGAAGTTTAGAATAGCTGTAGAAAATACCAAAAGTACTGAAGGGATAGTTCACCCCAAAATGAATATTTTGTCATTACTTACTTGCCCTCATATCTTTCAGACACAAATTAAGACATTTTTAGTGAAACCTGAGATTTTTGTCCCTCCGTTCAAAGTTCATTCCACCAAAACTTTGACACTTCAAAAAGGTTTAGAAAGAAATTGTAAAAGTAATCCACGAGTCAAGCAGTTTAATCCAAGTCTTCTAAAGAGACACGATCACTTCATATGATAAACAGATTTCATTTAGGCCTTTATTCATATAAACAGTGACCAATGCACATACTTAACAAATTGGCAGTTGTGGCCTAATGGATAGAGAGTTGAACTTGTAATCCGAAGGTCGTGGGTTCGAGTCTCCACTCTGGCAGGAATTGTCGGTGGGGGGAGAGTGAATAACCAGTGCTTTTTCCACCTTCAATACCACGACTGAGATGAGACCCTTGAGCAAAGCACCGAACCCCCGGGTGCTTCAGCATTGGCATAGTGGTGTGTTCACTACTGTGTGTGTGCACTTGGATGGGTTAAATGCAGATCACAAATTCCGAATATGGGTCACCATACTTGGCCACACGTCACTTCACTTTCAAATCAAATATGGTAAATGACAGCTCAACTGTATTTGCCTGTTTCGCAAAAACAAACCTAGCTGATTTTTGCGGAAGCTTGAACGTGCTTACTATGTTGGTTCAAGCACGTTTCAGCTTATGTTTTGAGCATCAAGTTTTGGTGAAATGGACTTTCAGTGGAGGCACAGAAATCTCTGTGTGATTAAAAATATTTATTTGTGTTTGAAAGATGAATGAAAGATTTTTTGGGTTTGGAATGACATGAGGGTGAGTAAATGGTAACAGAATTTTAATTTTTAATTTTATGTGTCACAGTATACTTTCATATTATGGAAAAGAGCTGGGTGAGCATTCTTCTAAACATCAACAAAATTATTTATGAGGGGGAGTAAATGATGACTGAATGTTATTTTTTGCTTAAACCACTCCATTAATCTCGAAATTATGTCTTAAAATGTTTATTTTAATCTGAAAAAGCTCAGTTAAACACCCGCTGAAGTGTGTACACATTCATACTGTTACACACAGGCAATGCACAGTTTAGCATTATTGTACATATCTGTTTACTACAGTAATGCAAGCTGGGTACTGGGGAAGGGACAGGATGAAATAAGCGGATAGTGAAGAGGAAAGGAAAGAGAAGGGGGAGAAGATGAGGCTGGGGAATTTGAGTCAAGAGGGGCTTTGTGGAGGGGCTTAGAAAAGGGAGGTCAAGGGTAAGTATTGGGAATGACTGGGAATGTAAAGGACATTGTTGAAGAAGAGTGAGCCATGTGTCAAACACACAGATGACTCTCTGCCTGGGTTCAAGCTAAATACCACAGGCTGGCCTGCTAGTTCATACACAGTAGTTTCTTGGCTAATATACAGATGAGTTCAATACTTAGTAGTTTGTTCAAATCTGTGACCCTACTGTAACTATGAGGAATACTAATAGTCATACTTGATTTAGCAAACACCTCCAACAATTTGTAGTAGCCTATTAGCAATAGTGCTGCAGGGGTGACACATTTTTGTAGGCCAAAACCCAAAAATGAGTTAGCATTTTAACACTTGTCCTGAAGTTTTTTGAATGGAGTTTTGGTTAAATGTCTGAAATAATGTCTGTGGTTTACAAAAGCTCAAGACATTTTCACATTTATTTTACAACATAAAATACATCAGTAATGCCCCCTTTGTGAGTTTATTTATTTATTTTTATTTTTTAAAACTGTTACCAGTCTTCAAAAAGACTGGAAAAAGCTTTATGTTTATAATTGCGCTCTTGCAAACTATTCTGGCTCAAGCTTTAAGGGAAAATGTTTTTAAGGGTTTTTAAAGAGTTAAAAATCCAAAAAATTTAAATATTGTATTGGGTTTTGATAATTCCGGTTTGGCCTACAAAGTACATCATCACTGCAGCACTTTATACCACGGATGGTTTTACCTGCATTTTACCCCTCTCCCTGGATGCCTTTAACTAGGTCTAATCCAGTGGGACTTCCCCTCTATTTTGGGCAATAATTCTGTTTTAGATCTGCGCACACCCTATTTCCACTATCATCTTTATCATCCATAGTGACTTCATCTCAAGCCTGGGATTTATCAGACCAAATGGAAACCACATTTTTTCCATGGAAATGGCTAACTTTTCCCATCATTGTATTGTTGCCTCTTTCAAAATATATTGGATAAAGAAGAAAAATCAAAGACAAATGGGTCCACACCATGAATCAACCAGAAGCTAACAAATAGAGCTATAACGGTGTTTACACTTTTTGGTGTAATCAAACTATGATTGGTTTATTTAGAGATATCTCTGCATTTTAAACAGGGATAGGGTTTTTTTTAACATCACCCATAAATAATATCAGTGATCCAGCTGCAGTTCCTCTACTGGACTGTTTTATTTATAGACAGCACTCATATCCTCTGCACTTAGATGGTGAAAATGAACTGGTTCTGGATTATAATTCATTACTTTCTGGTTATTTAAAGCTAGATTGTCTCACAACTCATTTGTAAATGTACAGGCCAGTACAAGTTGTGTGTAAACGTGCCATAAATATCAGAGTATGAGGGTCATGAAGGGTGGGACGAGGTTTATGGTTTCACTGTAAGACTGGACTAGTCCAAGTATGCGGTGACAGAGTCTCTGGCACTGTGCCTCAGACAGGGACTGTGTCAGTGTATCATGTGAGGGAAGTTTTACGTGTAGGTTTTTTTTTTTTTTGGAAGGAGAGTTTTACTTCGGCTTGTATGAGGATTTGTTTGCCTATTGTATGTTTTTTCTTATATGTAAGCTTTTTTGACATAATGGTCAATGCTACCTTTTCAGAGATTTCCTGCCTAGAGGCTCAGGAATTGTTACAAGGAGACCACTTATCCTTCAGCTCATCAGTTCAACTTCAGGTACACATACTACTTTTTGGTTATACTTTTACTGCAACCCTTACTAACAACTAACAACCAATCCAAAATGTATAACACTCAAAACACACACACACACACACACACACACACACACACACACGTTCAACAAATAACCAATTAATCAATTATGTATACCCTATATAAAATAATGATCACAAAGCCAATTTAAGCGGCATTATTATTATTATTTTTTCAGTTTCAGTCTTTTAAATTCTGTTGTTAAATCATTCCATAACACCTTTCTCTGAAAATGATGACTGCTCAAAAGCTGGTCTACATTTTAGTACGTTTTTACACTCCCCTGACTATGATAATCAATAATTTATTTATTTATTTTTGATAAATGTTTATTACTATAACACCATGTCATTGACTTCTATCCGTTACACTCAAAACCTGTTTATAGAAACACTATTGGTGTAGTAACAGATTGAGGTGTCTGACTCCAAAAAATCACATAATACAATAAATGTGAGAAAAAAAAATCATTGCATACTTAGACATCTTGTCTTTTTAATGCCTAAATAAAGTCTAATCATATAAAAAGTTTAAATTAGTTTGGTAACAGTTACAATTAAAAAAAAATTACACCTACAAATTTAAAATCGTTTGACTTTAACCAATCAAGTCCCTTTTTGTTAATAATATTCTACACAGGTTAGTTTTTATAAAACATCCTAGTCAGAGTCTCTAGGTTCCATCTGTTAATAGCCAATATCATGTGGCCTAAATAGATAGAGTATGTACACTGAACACTAGAGGGCAGTGTTTTCCTTGTTAAGATTAGAATCAGTCAGTGTTTGGAGAGTGGAGAATTTAATTCATGAATTACAAATTGTTGAGCTGTCACTTCTCTTATGGCACTATCATCTTCTGCTTTCTCTAATTCATACTTTCCATTTTCCACCGCAGAGCATGCCGAGTTTCTGCACTGTAAAGGAAAGAAGTTTACAGACTTTGATGATGTCCGACGTGAGATCGAAGCAGAGACAGACAGAGTCACGGGAACAAATAAGGGCATATCCACTATTCCCATCAACCTTCGTGTCTACTCTCCAAATGGTATTATTCTCAGAAAACAAGTGATTCATTGATGTACATTAATGCCCTTATGCTCACAAAGGCTGCATTTATTGTCATCAATTTACAATGTAATTTATTCCTGTGACGTCAAAGCTGAATTTTCAGCAGCTGATTTGATGCTCAAGAATCATGTCTTATTAATGATAATATTGCTTATGCTTAATATTTTTGTTTAAACCATGATCTTTTTTTAGGATTCTTTGATAAAAAAGAAAGTTACAAAAAAGTCTTTATTATAACTTTTGCTCAATTTAATGTGTTCTTACTGGTTTAAAAAAAAAATAAATAAAATAAAGCTAAAAACAAAGCAAAATAAATGATAATGAAGGTATATTTGCTCTCGTTTTAATGGTGTTTATGCCTCTCATTTAAGTATCTCTGACCAAATATTTGTGTCTGTCTTTGTTTTTCTCTCTTTCTTTCTGTAGTTTTGAACCTCACTCTGATAGATCTTCCAGGCATAACTAAAGTACCAGTGGGAGATCAGCCCCCTGACATTGAATACCAGATCAGAGACATGATCATGCAGTTCATCTGCAGAGAGAATTGTCTCATCCTGGCTGTCACACCCGCTAACATGGATCTGGCTAACTCTGATGCTCTTAAACTGGCCAAAGACGTGGATCCACAGGGTGAGTGGGAAAGAGCGGTTAGAGCTCATGTCTGTCCTCAGTTATATCCCCTCTTGGCAAACTCACATCTTCATAGTGTCTTTCCTTCTTGTTTTTCTTCTGGTGTTACTTGATACTTGTTACTTTCTTTCAGGCTATCGCACCATTGGTGTGATCACTAAGCTGGATCTGATGGACAAGGGCACAGATGTCAGGGACGTGCTGGAGAACAGGTTACTGCCACTACGCAGAGGTACAGCGCACATGTGGAAATGTGCTGTCAGCAGAGGCCCAGTGCAGTTTGGTCTAAGACCTGGGCCACTGCCAAGCAAGTCTGCTGCAGGCTATAGTGGCTAAAACAGGGCCAGGTGCAGAGTCTTCATGCTTCCTGCTGCTGCCTTAATGCATTAGACACACAGAAGTCCAGCCATGGAGAAGGGTTAAGACACCCTGGAAATCCTATTCCTCAGTCATTTATGCAGATCGCATACAGACTTACTTCTAGTTGTAGAACGTTGACTTTTTCTTTTTTTGTTGTGAAGGGGTCACAACACTGCTGAAGTTTCAAGAAATCACATTTCCCCACCTAAAGTCTAAAGTTCTAGAGAAGTATTTTTTGCCATAACAGAGTTGAGCTCATGCTTTGGCTAGGGCATCGATTCTCAAGCTTTTTGACTCCTTGTCTACAACAATATTTAAATAACTCAACAATTTTTTTAAATTACAAATACAGATTAAATTCAGAATTCATATAATTGAAATAAATTTCAAAATTGGCTAAATGTCCTTTAGGCATCCTATTCTTTTTAACCAATGAATTTACATGACTTTTCCAGTCGTTTGTGATTTACTGGAGAAGGTTATAAGGAATAATAAGGAATTAAGGAAAGAATTAAGGAATAATATCTCTAATGTTTATCTGTTTTAGCATCTTTTAAAGCTTGTTTTGTCTAAATCTTCTCGTTAAATATTATTGAGTCATCTTTAGGACAACTTTGAAGTTTGCTTAGGCTCCCTAGTAGACCCCAGCCCCCTGGTCGAGAACCACTGCAGCTAGTGTAAATGAAATGCAATACTGATAAAAACTGCGACATAAACTTACAAACCATTATGTTTAAAAGAAAAAAATTTACAATATAATAGGATTAAAAAAATTGAAGAAAGTGAAGGGACTAAAGTTCTAAAATTCAAAAGCTTTTTAAAATCGTTACATGATGATAAATGTGTGATGTTTTAATTACATTAAAGCAACATTTTTATTAAAGAGTTCACCCAAAAATGAATATTTTGTCATTAATTACTCTTCCTCATGTCGTTCCAAACCCGTAAAACCTTTGTTCATCTTCAGAACACAAATTAAGATATTTTTGATAAAATCCCAGAGCTTTCTTGACCCTTCATCGACAGCAATGTAACTGAAATGTTCCCAGGCCCAGAAACGTAGTAAGGATATCGATAAAATAGTCTATGTAATATCAGTAGTTCACATGTGTCGTGGTACCCTCATGAATGGTGCTGAAAGGAGAAAAAGTTGTTGAAGGAGAAAAATCGTTGAATAAAATTTTTATTTTTGCTTTCTTTGCACACAAAAATGATTCTCATATCTTCATAAAATTACACTTGAACCACTGATATCACATGGACTGTTTTAACAATGTCCTTACTACCTCTCTGGACCTGGGAACATTTCAGTTACATTGCTGTCTATGGAGAGTCAGAAAGCTCTCGTATTTCATTAAAAATATGTTCATTTGTGTTCTGCAGATGAATGAAGATCTTACAGGATTTTTAGGTTTACTATCCCTTTAAATATTTTTTATTCTGTGCATCCTAGTTAAATGTCATGGTACTGGTAAATTATTATTATTACTGGTAAACTATTAAAGCAACTGTATGTAAGTTCAGATCGTACACCCTACTTCTAATAAGGCTTCATTATAAAATAAAGAATTTATCTGAAAGAATAGAACTTTTCCCCTCTACTTTATTTATTTCTGTCTCCCTGTTGTGACTACAGGTTATGTTGGTGTGGTCAACCGTAGTCAGAAGGACATTGAGGGGAAAAAGGACATCAGTGCAGCTCTGGCTGCAGAAAGACGGTTCTTCAAGTCACACCCTGCATATAGACACATGGCAGACTGCATGGGCACGCCGTATTTACAGAGGCTCCTCAATCAGGTAACAAGAGAATGATACTACACAGAATATGTCTGAAATACATAGTAGTGCCCAGATTAAAAAAGGAAAATTATACTTTGAATTGTATTTCTTCCCTTTTTTTTTACTCCTAAACCCCTCTCTAGCAACTTACCAACCACATTCGTGACACATTACCAGCATTACGCAGTCGACTGCAGGGTCAGCTTCTGTCACTGGATAAAGAGGCAGAGGAGTACAAGTGCTTGAACCCAGATGACCCCTCGCGCAAGACCAAGGCCTTAATGCAGTGGGTTCACACACACATAAACTCGCACTAATTCAGAGAATAAATAAACATGCACGGATAAACACAAACAAACATGGACACATACACGCTAGTCTTTACCTAATGCAATAAACAAGATTTTTGTTTACAGCCTAAAGAACAAACAGATTGCAGATAAGACCAGAACTGAAGATGCCACACACAAACACATACTGTTTCTTTGTTGTCCAGGCTGATACAGCACTTTGGGCTGGATTTTGAGAAGCGGATCGAAGGATCTGGGGATCAGGTGGACACAGTGGAGCTTTCAGGAGGAGCCAAAATCAACCGCATCTTTCATGAGCGTTTTCCTTTTGAGCTGGTTAAGGTGATTTTTTTAAAGATGAATTGATTATTATTAATTACTTGAATGCTATTCAGAGCTCCGAAATCAGAGCAAATGCTGATTTCCTGTTCACATTCCACTACATCAGATGGAGTTTGATGAGAAAGAATTACGAAGGGAGATCAGTTACGCCATTAAAAACATCCATGGCATCAGGTACATGTCACAAACATTTATCAAATGATTTAAAAGGGCACTCAGTCATTTTCTGTTTTCATTATGCTTGCCGTTATAGCAGTCATCTTAAACTGTTTGCCAAAATATTTTCATACATAGAGCCTTTCTGTATGTTTTTCTCTACCTCTCCTTCTATTGTTTTATAACAAAATATATTCAGATGTTATCTCCCTGTACTGCATTTTTTCTCTGCTCTTGCTGGTTCAGGACAGGCCTGTTCACACCCGATATGGCCTTTGAAGCTATAGTGAAGAAGCAGATTGTGAAGCTTAAAGGGCCGTGTCTCAAGTGTGTAGACATGGTGATCCAGGAGCTCATCAACACAGTACAACAGTGTACCAACAAGGTACAACATCCTCTTATACTTCCTTTTCTGAGTGAAGGGATGTACATAGACATATGTAAGTCAAAGGCAATAATACTACAGAAGTGGATAATATCTTTACATTAAGTTCAGCGTGATCTTATTTTACTTTAAAAGTTTGCTAAAACAATCTTTAAATAGTGCTTTGCATGACCCAAGTGAACAGTGATCAGCAGAAAAGGAAAGTCATTACAAGTTATTACATTTTGATGAAAGGTTAATAAGACAAACTAATTTTATTATTGGAATAACATGGACTAATGTTTCGGTCACCCCTTGTAAAATTATACTTTTAAAAGAGTACATATTACAGAAATGATATAATCAAAAATATATACTTAAAGCCGCAGTCCGTAAGTTTTGCCTCTTTGTCGCCATCTCTGTTTGAAACCTGCAATTGCAGTTACTTGAGGAATTATTTTAATTGCATGGGTTGTGCTCCGGCACGGCGTGGATGAATCTAATGTTTTGAGGTGAATGTGTGGATAATGTACTTAGGAATCACAGATTCTCGCCTACGTCTTGGAATATATGACCCAAATAAAAATTTTCACCAGATATTGTCATCAGAACAAGTAAGTAACAAGTCTGCCACGTTTGTTCTGACCAACTGAGGAAAAAAAGCCTTACAATAATTCGCGCTACCAATGGTGATTTAATCTAATGATCAATTAGCTCATATCACATCAAACCGTGCAAATTATTATTATTGTTATACTTTGTTCTCAAATTGTTAATGTTAACAACATCAGCATTGACTATGAGTATAGTGTGTATTAGCGTGTAGATTTCAATTTCGGTACAGTCTAATCTCTAATTATCATAACATTCGAATTTCATATTAAGAAATTCTTTTTACTCAAAAAGCAAATTATTCTTCCTTCGAACTGGTTCTCTTTAAAGTACAAATCCTGTGTAATCCCAGGCTATCTGTAATCATATGCACATTTAAAACTGGAATAATTTAATGTGCTTCATAAACACATAATCCTTTCTGGATTACAATCCGCCATCAAAATGATAAATGTAATTATTCTAGCTGCTGTGAGAAAAGGCTAACGAAACACCACCTGCAGCATCTGCACACGCGATAGCCTAGTAGCCGGGACTCAATCTTTATGTTTACAGACGTGACGTAATGACGCAGCAGCATGCTCAAATTTCCCGAGAAAACCGACCCGTACCACTCAAATTATTGTAAGCTAACTGTTGTGAATCGGGCTAAAGTAATGCGATAGTTTTGAACATTGGCTGGTTATGTACTTGCTCAAATATTGATTTCGGATCATTTTTAACCAAAAACAGTTACGGACTGCAGCTTTAAGTACAATCTGAATGTAACGTGCGAACACATAATTCCATGTTATTCCATGTTGCAATTAAATGAAAATATATTATAGTTTATATTTGTATTAAACGTAATTAGCTCAACTGTAGAGTGATTTTTGACCAATTTAAGTTGGACTAAAATACATCTTATATGTAGTTTCATTATTCTGTTTTCTTGAAATATACTTGAAGTGTATTGCTGCATTTATGGCATGTACTGAAGCATTTATGGTAAACTAAAATATGCTTACAGTTATTTCTATTGAAACTTGCTTGTCATGTATTTAAATTTATTATAATAGTTTTTATAATTACACATCTGTAATGGTGAAATTGCAATTTAGTACATTTAAAATATATTAACTTTAAGTTTAAGTATGTTAGTCAATGCATCAAAATAAGTGTACTTTATAGCATGACAAAAGATTATTAAAACGTTATAAAATGTACTTTAAAATAAGTGTACTTAAGTTTGTTAAGAAACAACTCTGTTATGTACACACAAGTGGCCTTTCATTTAATTAATTTTACATTATCTGCAAAAACAGTTTTAAACATAAATACTTGAAGTACTTTAGATACCTCAAGATTTGAAGTACACTTTAAGTGTACATTCAAAACATTTAGGCACACTTCTTTTTCAAGGTACAGAAGGGAAAAAAAGAGACAAAAAGACAAGGAACTTGCGTTAAGAATGTAAATTGTGGTGGTAATGTTTTTAGATTTGTATTCTGTTTTAATTAGTTTTTTTTTTGTCCACAGTTAGAGTCCTTTCCAAAACTGCGAGAGGAGACGGAGAGGATAGTGACCACACACATTCGGGAACGAGAGAGTCAAGCCAAAGACCAGGTCAGACCGATGCCTACACACAACCTTTCTAATTAATCTCTCTTTTTAGGGAGGGTTTAGTTGTGGTTGAAAATAACTTTATTAGCAGTTTGCTTACAAATGACTGTTTTATGTCATATCTTGTTTTGCATATTCATGTCTTTGTTCATTGAACAGGTTTTGCTCTCACTAGAGATTCAACTCTCTTACATCAACACAAACCATGAAGATTTTATCGGGTTCGCAAAGTAAGTCTTAAAAAAATATATAACAATATAAAAAATAAAACACGTTTAAGAATATGGCATGAAAGATTTTCCTCCATTTTCACACATCTCCTTTCAGCGCTCAACAGAAAACCAATCAAACGAGTAAGAAGCCTTCAGCTGGGAACCAGGTGAGTCACAGTGTTTTATGAGCTGATAATATGAACTTGGTATAAATCAGAAAGCATCAGCCAGCAGGGTTTGGACAATCCTTTTCTGGAAGGAAGTCTTTTCTGCTCAAGCTCTGTTGCACTTTTGGTCATCTGTCTCACATCAGATAGTATGTGGCTTATGTGTACATCTAACATTTTTTCATATTAATCTTGCTCTCAATGGCTTGTGTTTCTATTTCTAGTGCTGTAAATTAATGGTCATTTTTTTCTCTTTTTCTCTGATGACTGTTTTTTGCCCCCTATTCTATTGACTTTCAATGTTTAACATTGAAACTCATTGTACCTGATAAAATTGGCTCTTACAAATTATTTAAAGCCCTGAGGCTAGTAGAGCTCAAAAATGGCTGCCCACTTTTTAGTGGCTTGTATTTCTTATTCTTTATCTACATTTGACTGAGCAGTTTTTGAATGGCAAGCAAGAAGAGTTCTTGTAAGGAGAATAATTTATTGAAGGTGGTTATGTAGCATGCCCCTCTCTTCAGATCCACTCCATCTCACTCAGTGGCCCTTTCAGTGTAGTGTTGTGGAGCTGGCTGGAGCTAAACTCTGCAGGACAGTGACCTTCCTGGAGCGGGATTGGACACACCTGGTTTATATGTTAAAAAATGATTTCCCAATGGAGATTCTAAATGGCTCTGTGCTGTGCACCTAAAATTGATTACAGTGGATCTAAGGACAAATATTATAGTCCATTCTGTGTGAGTTGCTCCTTCCCATCTTCAGTGTCCATTTTAAAGGAATTTTTCAGGTTCAATCATTTGAACAATTAAAGCCTAATTTTAAAAAAATCTCTAGGTACACTACCATTGAAATGTTTGGGATGAGTAATTCTGAATGAAATTGATCACTTTATTCAGCAAGGATGCATTAAATTGATCAAAAGTGATCTTTTTTTAACATTGATAATAATAAATGTTTATTGAGCACCAAATCAGCCTATTAGAATGATTTCTGAAGGATCATGTGACACTGAAGACTGGAGTAATGATGCTGAAAATTCAGCTTTGCCATCACAGGAATAAATTACTTTTGAAAATATTTAGAAAACAGTTATTAAAAAAAGTATTATTATTATTATTATTATTATTATGACTGCTACTGTTTTCCCGAATTTTAAAAACATTCATACTAACAAAAACTTTTGAACAGTAGTGTATGTCAAAAAATGTATGTATTGTACTAATTGCAGTCTATTAAGCAACTGGAATAAATGTTAAAATACACTGTTTCAGAAGTATAGCTACAAAGCATTAACTTTGTACGTTCACTTGAGATTACTGTAATAAAATCAATTAAAACCATGACTAAAAGGATGATTTAGATGACCTAAGTTACAACTCAAAAAAACACATTTTTTATTTATTTTAATTATACATGGATGACTGTAAAAATGTTTTTAAACATTCAGGGTGTGAAAATTATTTTTGTGCTAATAGAGGAATTGGACTAGTATTGAACCTGGAGCTTTCCTGTAATGTCATAAGGACACTGTATGCTGATCTATGTTCATATCTCCTCCACTGTGCACTGTGCTACATAAATGCTGTTTGCTGTACATGTCTAATCTTTACTAATTTAATCCTTCCATTGCTTAGAAAATGATTTTGTATTCTTTGTGTTGGTGATATAGTAACATTTCACAAAGTTGAAGGAATAAATGTGAAGTGGCAGCGTGCCAGGAGAGATGCCCATGCTCACTGGTGCCACCTTAATGCTTTTATTCTCTCCTCTCTGCTGATGTTTTAGGGTGCTGCCCCTCCTCCATCCAGTCAAATTGTACGAGTCCAGTGTCTGTAAGCCTTACCTACTGTCTACCAGCGTCACATAGTCTCATTTGTGTTTGTGGCTATGTATGTATGTCAGAAAGCCTGTATGCCTCTGATCACAGCAAAATCACATCTTCCTCTTTATTTTCCACCCTTTGTCTGGTGCTGCTGTCACATAAATCAAAGACATTCTGAGACTCAGAAATTCAGATTTTTATGACTCCTGCTAAAACACTCCCCAAACGTTGTTGTACAGTGTGTTTTTCATGCACTACACTTCCCTAAAGACTCCTCAATCAGTGTATATACCCAACAGTCCAAAACATGACTCATTTGACCTTTGAACTCTTATTCTGAATCCTGATTTGCCCAGCGGTGTCTTTTAAATCCTAAACCACATTCTAAAACCTTATTCTACTAATTACCTGCTTTTTATCCTCCTGTTCATCATTTTAATGTCTCTGAATCACTGTACTATGTACTGTACTGTATGTGAATGAACCTCCTTACAGTTTGCAGCCCTGTAACTTTGTAAGTACACGAGTAAACAGTACACGAGTCGTGTGTATGTGGGTGCTAATGTTAAAAACAGGTTGGAATCTCAAACTTCTCTTTGATCTCAGTCCATTTGGCCGGTGTGTGTGTATGTGTTTGCGTGTGTGTGTTGCAATTTCTGATTTTGAACAAAAGTGGTGCATGCTGCAAACTTGAGGTTGGTACAGTCACAAAATAAAGATTTTTTTTTTTGTTTTATTGTCTTTTGGAGGTAAACAATAGGTGAAGAAAAATGTATTGAAGAAGTTTTTTTGTATGTTATCAGAATATTGGATCCACTGATCATATGTATGATGAAGAAATGAAACATGGTGGTCTTCAGTTTCTTTTATTGTATCTTTTTTTTTATTTTTTTCAAGGTGAAATCAGTATATTCTGCAATTTTGAGAAGAATAGTTCATACCAATTACTAAACAACAACTGTTCATAATGTTGTTAAACTGAATGAATGACGCACAAGATAAAACTCTGTTTTTAAAGTCATGATCAGTTTAAATCAGCCAGAAAATGACTCATATTTCCTACGGGATGTTTTGGACCTTTCCCCCTCCTCTCTTTGTCATCCCGACCTTCTGTTTTCTTATCTTTCTTCACTCCCACCCTTTCATCCCTCCATTTATCCAATGCCCACTTGCTTTTATTGTTATTGCTTTAGTTTTATCTCTATCTATCTATCTATCTATCTATCTATCTATCTATCTATCTATCTATCTATCTATCTGTCTGTCTGTCTGTCTGTCTGTCTGTCTGTCTGTCTATCTATCTATCTATCTATCTATCTATCTGTCTATCTTTCTATCATTCTATCATTCTATCTATCTATCGTTCTATCTATTGTTCTATCGTTCTGTTGTTCTATCATGCTAATATGAATGCCAAGTGAATTTTAGTACCTGGTTACAGATTTGACTATTTCTTTAATTTCACCTTCATCTTTTTATTTTTTAGAGGACCAGATCATTTCATCCTCTGCCTGTGTTTTTGAACCCAGACCTTTCACCTCTGACTTTTGCCCCTCAGGTGATTCGCAAGGGCTGGTTAACTATCAACAACATCAGTCTGATCAAAGGAGGGGCCAAGGAGTACTGGTTCATGCTCACCGCAGAGAGTCTGTCCTGGTTTAAAGATGATGAGGTGAGTAACTGAATTACAAAATTAAATTCATTCATTTAATGATGATCATGGGAAAATACATTTTTCAGTGGTCTGCTTAAAGTTCCCTGTCAGGTTGTGGTGGAATTCATTGGCCGGTCTCTGTGTCAGTCACACTGTGTGGCCTGTCAGGCGGGCTGCCATCTGTCTGCCTGTCTGTGCCTGCTGTACAGGTGCAGGAAGTTCTGCACAGCAAGTGTAGACAGGCAGACAGACAACGCTCTCAGTCAATGGCAGCACAGCCTGCTTCTCCCGACCGGAAGCCGGAAGCAAAGCAGCAAGAGAGAGGACAAAAATACTGTGTTACTAAAATACAAACACGCATGCTAAACTAAATGTGTTTCTATTCACATCATTGCATTTAACATACATTTTCATGCTTCTCTTATTCCATTTATCATTTTTTAAAGATAAATCAATAATTGTCTGTTGAGATTTTAAAATGACACAGAAAATTCACAGTACTCTTAACGAAGACAGTAATGTAAATGCAGTAGCTCATTGCTAGATTATAAAATGTTTTCACTTATATTTCACTCTTTCATTTCTCGTTTTGTTGAATCCCTCTTTTCCTTCTTTGCTTCTTAATTTACTTGCTCCCTTTTCCTGGTATACCCCCACCGTCTCTCTGTCCACTGGGAATTAAGGCATTTGGTCTGGATCACCCTGACATAGCTGGAAGCCCCCCAAGTCAAACTAACACACAAACACACACACACACTCAGAAACACATGGATATTGATATACACAGAATCTTAAACACACACAGACGCAGACACACTTATGCTTACCAGTCGTCCTGACTGCCAAATGCATCGACTATATAAGCAAACACTAATTTTAATGAATACTGAAACTCAAAACCTGCTCAGCACTTCAAACGGAGGAATTTTTATAAACACTGGTATATTTTTCTGAAACTCACACACCTTCAGGCTCAAAATATTCAAATGCAAACACATCTAAACTCTGAATTATAAACTCTGTTGGTATTTAGATTAAAATGATGGCTTCTTTTAAAATTAGGATTGAATTTAAGATGAGTTTTTAAATATTAGAGGACTTCAGAAGTTGGCTGGCTTTACAGTTCCTCATGTTCTGGTGAATCCGGAATATTTCTTTTGAATATGAGCATGTGCATGATTTTTCCAGGACTTTTCAATTCAAGAATTACATTTAAATTTGAAATTCAATTAAAAATATGAATATTTGACACTCTTTTCGATATCTCCATCTCTTTTCCTGTCTAACTTCTTTACTTTCTCTTCATTTCATTCTGTCTCTGTGGTTGGCAGTCTCGCTGGGGCCATACACATTCCTAGGTGGAAAATTGTAAGACTTTGTCCAAACACCATCCAGCCTCCTAGAGCCTGCCGAAAGAGAGAGAGAGAGAAGAGAGGAGAGAGGAAGAGATACAGCCCCTCACCCCTTTGCAGCAGATCACATTGCAATTCTCACACATTATATGTGCACATACACATTCTCACATTAAGCGAATCACTTCTTTACCCTTAAAAGCTTCAGTTGTACTTCGGGACAAACTGGCATCAGATGTTCCCTTCCTTTCTTTAAATCTGTCCCAGTTCTGATGGCGTTCATAGGCCGAGACTGCTGGTTTGGTTTAATCAGCGCCCAACACTAAACAGACACGCATTCCTGCAGTCTTCCCTCTCTCTCTTTCTGAGCCGAGCTGCATGAGGGAAAACAGATGACTTGTGCACCACTCAACTTCTGTTAGCATTCGGCATAATCACTGTCTTTTCACCTCTTGTCTGTGTCATGCAAGTTAGCATGCATACATGCGACGATTATGCTGAGATCTGGAAAATCACTTATCGAAACCTACGAAGGGTCTTCTGCACATCTCAAGACAGTTCAACGGAGAACTAGCCAGACACCTGGAGCTTTGATATAAACCATATTCGTGCACAGCTAAGCCTAAGTACATACGTGTTTACGGTAATGACGACTAGAACAGTTTTAGCTAGTTTTAGCCAGGTTTAGCTACACATAATGTGGCTGATCTGACGTATATGCCGCCTATTCGGTGAACGATCATCTAAATTCAAGTTGTCAATCATCAAGGAACCTCTTCTGTGTCATTAGCGCCAACTTTGAGTCCACAGAGACATGCAGTACCAACACTGGTGTAGATAACAAACCAAACATAGCAGAGTCTGACTTTTCACCTGCAGTCGTTGAGTTTGTGTGTGTTTTTGCTGGAGTTTGAGAGTTTGCGTCGGTTCTCTAGCGATGTGAGTCCATGCACAGTCTAACCAATGTGCAGACTACTGTACACCAGTATGATCCTGAACAGGTAGTCTGAACACTGGGATGACGGAGCAGGAGTTCCAACCCTCTCTCTCACACTCCTTCTCTCTCTCTCTTTTCACCTCTTTTTCTTTATCTACTTCAATCACTCAGTCCAGCCCTGCTGGCCTCGATCTTCACAGGAGGCGGTAGAAGATGCAAAATAAACAGGACAGAAATAGACTCCATTGCTTCTATTTCATTCTCAGTTGGGATGACGCCAATGTAGAGGATGGAGAGAGACGCTCCAGACGTCCGTTTACCCGTTTTCGACTTTCTTGGTTCTGTCTTGTCCCCGGCTGCCGTTTTCCCGCGTCGGTTTGCAGTATCCAGCCTTGACGTGGCACATTCGCTCCCACATCCGCCTATCTGGCAGGACGTTCATGGAAGGCATAGCAAAAAAGAGGGAATGAGGAGTCAGAGAAGGAAGGAGAGAGAGACAGAGTGAGAGAGAGAGAAGAGAGGGAGGGACCCCACTGGCCATATAAGGGTTGATGGGACCCTTGGGGAATAAACTTTTGGAGTGGTCCGTTGTTTCTCAATTTCTCTCTTTCTTTCAATCTTTTGGTCCGACTCGCTCCTATCCACTCCTGTCTTTCTCCCTCCGTCCTTTCTCGGTACTCCCAGCCATCCTCCGGACTTCCCTGCCCCATCTCTCCCTCTCTTTCTCACTCGCTCTCTCTCACTCTCTCACTCTCTCACTAAAGCGGTACCAGATGTTGTATTCTTAACGCCAGCCTGTCATTTCTAACTTTTTTTCAGCCTCTAAAAACTCAGGCAGGAAGTGGGCCCCTCTGGAATGAAAAAAGAGAGAAAGTTTTTGAGGGGAGCAAAAAAGGAGGGGTGTAAGGAGTCAAGGAAGACAACGAAAGATAGTGTAGTAGTAGTTTAAAGGAATAGTTTCCCAAAAAGTAAAAATTCTGTCATTGTTTGCTTACCCTCGTTCTTACAAACCCATATGCTGTTTTTTTTTTTTTTTTGATCAATTATTGCACAACTCATTGATAATTCATAGTGAGCAGGGCCTGTCAAGCGCCACAAAGGAAAGTAAAAGTGCTCCTAACAACTGTGCTCCATAAAAGTGTGCAATATTCGAAGTCTTATAAAAACAGTTAATAGATTTTTGTGAGAAGACGTATACTGTAAAAAAAAGTAATAATGTAAAATATATTAAAATTTAAAATAACTGTTTTCTAATAGATTTTAAAAAGTAATTTATTCTTGTAATGCAAAGCTAAATTTTCAGCATCATGACTTCAACCTTCAGTATCACGATCAGAAATTATTCTGATATGCTGATTTGATGCTCAACTAACATTTCTTATCATACTTATGTAGGAAACAGCATTTATTTGAAATAGAAATATTTTGTAATATAATAAACGTCTTTCACTTTTGATCAATTGCATTATTGCTGAATAAAAGTATACATTTCCTAAAATAAATCTGTCAATCTGTCAACTGATAACGACTTAAATTTCAGTACGGTATGTTCCTCACACAAAGCAATCATACTGTTTCAGAAGACTTAAAATGCAGTGCACAAAATGCATGGACCACTTTAATGGGCGTTTTTGTTTTTGGTGCTTCTCAACTTTTAGATGATGATTTTTTTTTTGGTTGTGCTGTTCTTCAAATTCAGAAAACAATCAGGTTTTTGAACATTGTTAGATGGCCTAGTTGATTGGCAGAAAATACTCCCTTCCAAGAAAATTCCTACGCAAGCGCTCCGTCAGACTTTATCACTGATAGCGGCATCATTCGGCTCTTTTCCGCCTTCTGTTTTTCATTTTTACTCTTTTTAGATTGTTTCCCTTCACACTTTCATCCCTTGTTCTTCTCTTTCTCTCCCACATCTCCGTTCCGTTATTTGCAATGTAATCCAAGCCATTTCCTGAGATCCCAGCCCCTCCTGTACAGACAGAGGGAGGAGAGAGGTGGAGAGAGGGAGCTCTTTTTCTCTTCTTTTTTTCAGACCAAATGTTGTGTTTTAGAGCCTTGGTCCGAATAATGACTTCCACATGTGGGCCCTCAGTCTCTATCTCTCAATTCCTCATTCTTTTTCCTTCTTTATTTCTCAATTCTTTACTCAAAGAGTAAAAACTTGTGGCTTCTCTTATGTGCATGTTTTTTTGTTTTTTTTTTGTCCTGGGCCTGAAGCCATCCTGAGGATGATCACATGGATCTACAGTAGATTCTTTTTTTGTTTCTACGCTCTTGGCTTTCTTCCTCATAGTCACCTTCCCTAGTTCACAACATTTTAGAATTTCGGTTAAAGAGATAGTTCAGCCAAAAATGAAAATGAATGTCATTATTTAGTCACCCTGATGTTATTCCAAGCCTGTATAATTTTCTTTCTTTTGTGGAACACAAAGGAGGAATGTGCTTGCCACTCTTTTTCATGCAATTGCAATGACCAGGGGTTGAAGCTTTCAAGCTTCGAAAAGGATGCAAAACACTTAAAGTGTCACAATAGTGGTCCATACAACTTGTGTGCTATATTCCAAGTCTTCTGGAGCTACAGTGAAATCTTAAACATCCAACCTTGTTCTCCTTTCCTCTTAAAAATAAAGGTTCTAAAAGGGTTTTTTGCATTAATGCCACAGAAAAACCAATTTGTGCAATGAAAATGTTTCATGGATGTTAAAGGTTCTTAATGGAACGCCATCAATAGGTGCGTTTCCATTACAGATTTGCGCAAAACTTTGGCGATATTTTATAAATGTCGATAAAAAAGTATTTCGAAATGATGGCGTTTCCATTAACCAATGTTATGTGACTAAAATGTAACCTTTTGCCTCTCGCGATAAGTCATGGCAATGGATTTTGGTGAGATTTGACGGATTTTGGATGTATTTATTCATAGGAGG
Source organism: Spinibarbus caldwelli (assembly GCA_039654775.1). Taxonomy (NCBI): domain Eukaryota; kingdom Metazoa; phylum Chordata; class Actinopteri; order Cypriniformes; family Cyprinidae; genus Spinibarbus; species Spinibarbus caldwelli. Next base: position 12,231,964 of record CM077240.1, read on the forward strand.
CGTAAGCGTGCATCTTTACAGAAGCACCACGGAGAGCCACTTCAGAAATATGCGTGGCGTGGCTGGAATAAACACATGCATTGACTAGAGTGGCCGCAATCAGCTTCAGTGGCAGTATGAGAGCCACACTGCACCGTAGACGTGTGCAGTGTAAATTGTCTAAGCATTAATGGCAGGGAAAGCCCCTTATATTCGAGAGCGACCACGTATGAAGTGTTTCTTGGAGGTTATAGTACACTGAAGAATGATTATATGACTTTTTACATACACAATGTGACCTGTAAATGCGAAAAAAAAACCGTTTCCATTGCAGTTTTGCGAAATATTCCTTTTTCGAATTGCCTGAAAAACCACCTCATGCGAGTGTAAAAACTTTTTTGCGATATATGGGAGTTTTTGCGAAATTGATGCGTTTCCATTAGGCGTATTTTCAATTTGCAATTTTAATTTGCGCAGTTTGAAGGCTAATGGAAACACGCCTAATGTGAAGAACATGTCATGTATTTTTAAGACAATCTGCATGTTCATGAGTTTACAAGAGATGTCTGATTCTTCTGATAGTTGTTTTGAATCAGATCTTTTCAATTGGTTGATCTGGTTCACAAAAGTTATCTGAATGATTTGTTCATGAATTATCCATAAATTATGACTTTGTGACAGTTTTGAAGATGGAAATCTCCAGTCCCCTTTCATTGTAATTAAATGAAAAAGAGCAACCAGCACAGTCTTAATAATTTCTTCTTTTGTCACCCACGAAAGACAGTGTCACACAGGTTTAGACCAACATAAGGGTAAATTATGACAAAACTTTCCTATTTGAGACACCAATTTTGAGAAACTCCTAATACAGTTTGTTAACACTGTACTAAATTTTATTAGGATCTTTATTGGCTGTTTCTCAAAACTTTGCCATGTTTGAATGCTAAAAAGCCTAGGCATGCTGTCTAGGTAGGTAGCTCAGTAAGACTTAAGATGTCCATTGTTTGTCTCATTGTTTAGGAAAAAGAGAAGAAATACATGCTTCCTCTGGACAACCTGAAGGTGCGAGACATAGAAAAGGGCTTCATGTCCAGCAGGCATGTCTTTGCCATCTTTAACACAGAGCAGAGGTCAGTTACAGCACCTACACACACTTCAAAAGAGAAAATGTATTTTCAGAGAATGTTTTTTCAACTTTAAAATGATGTAAAGATCAAACACAGCTAAAGAAGAATTCAACCCCTCTGAGTGACTGGTGTGTGTGTGTGCATGTGTGTGAGAGTGTGTGTTCAGCCATTAGCAGACAAACAATAAACAATCCAGTAAACGGTCTGCACATATTACAACCAAATTTCATGGCTTTATTGTCCCACTGGGTATTAAAAGGTTGGACAAATTGTAAAGAACCAAACATCACTATTAAAGGGTTAGTTCACCCAAAAATGAAAATTATCCCATGCTGTACTCACCCTCAAGGCATCCTAAGTGTATATGACTTTCTTCTTTCAGACGAATTCAATCTGAGTTTTTAAAAAAAATCTGATTAAAAATCTGAGTAAAAATTGTCCTGGCTCTTCCAAGCTTTATAATGGCAGTGGGTGGGAGTTTCTGTTCAACAGTCCAAAAGAAGTGCAATGAAGTGCATCCATCCATAATAAAAGTTGCCTCACACGGCTCCGGGGGGGTGAATAAAGGCCTCTTGTAGTGAATCGATGCTTTTTGTAAGAAAAATAGCCATATTTAAAACTCACTGCTAACTGTTGTAGTGATTAGTGACATTAGTGGTGATTAGTGACAAACGCAGAAGCACAGAACAAAACAAAACACCGGTCATGAATTAGAAGTACAAAACGAGGATTTGTAAAGAAAAATGTTGGAGGATTTCTATATAAGCCAAGAGGAGACTGGTTTTCCTTTGCTAAAGTAAGGAAACTTTGCTTCCTTTGCTCCAGTAAACAAACTCGCGAGACTAGCATATCTCAGAGGCGCGTGTGCTACACATACGTCCTACTTCATCCGCCCTGCATTTACCTAAAGCAGTGGTTCTCAGCCTTTTTTACTCCAAGACCCCCTCCTCTTCAAATCAATAATGCAAGCCCCACCCCCACCACCCCAACATTTTCTATTCACTAAAACCTTTGTATTCTAATACTTTTCAATTCCATGTAATTATTTTTAAACAAAAACAAATTCAACTTAGAGCATGTTCACACTTGGCGTCTTTTTTGACAAGAAGAAGTTGACAAGAGCGCTTTTTTAGTGAAATAAAAAGCTGGCAGAGTTTAGTTACAAATAGCAGCCGAGGGCGTCTTTTGTTGCTATAACAACAGCTGCAACAGTAGCGCTGTGTGCTGCAGAAATGTCGAGAAAGAGTAAAAAGTTGGCTCTTGCGTTGGCTTTTGAAGGTAACGGGGAGGGTAATGTCATTTCACAACGATGTTTGTGGGTGCGCGACGTTATACGGGGAAGGAAACTGTATGGTGCTTACAACAATTTAGTCCAGGAGCTCCGGTTGGATAATGCACGGTTTGCGGCATATTTTAGACTAGATAGAGTTTTGTGCTCATATCATACAACTCTTTGTGCTCCGAAACTAGTACGATCTATCTACCGGCTCTTCATTTTTTCTTGTTTTTCTTGTTGTTCTTATTGTTATGGAAACGACTCGCTACTCGCTTGTCATTGGTCAGCTGTCAAAAAGACGCTTGACGTAGGGCGTTTTTACAGAAAAGTAAAACTTTTTTCAACTTGAAAAAACACTCTGAGCTGCAGAAAAAGACGCCGGCAGTGGTGTTTTAAAAAGCGCTCAGGACTTTTTTGAAAACACGGTTTACTTCATAGGATTATAATGTAAAACAGACGCTGGCAGCTTCAAAAAAGACGCCAAGTGTGAACATAGCCATACTTTGCAAAAATGTCACTGCAGATATTCTATACAACTTAAAAGTACATAAAGCTCAATTATACAGTAATTAAAAAAAATAAGCACAAGTCAACCTGCCATACCAAACAAGACCACAGGGAAATGCCAAAGGACTGCATATAAACTACTACGGATACATTCAGAATCACTACACACCAAAATACTAATGAAAAATAAAAACATTCTTAATGTGTGGAAACTCGATCTGAAGTCGGCTCAGCGACATCAGTGAATAGTTCTTCTGTTAGAACCATTGATCTATAATAGATCAGTGGTCAGAACATGCAATTGTGTCTATGTCTGGAGTGTCTGATGGCCATATGTACACAAACATCATGATCCTAACAAACTTCTCCAAAACACACGAGCATCCGTTATAAAAATTTGCTGTATAGAACTATGTGAATATACACTGTGTTCAAGCAGAAATATGATGTTATAGTGATCAGTGCGTCAAGAGTGCACATGGTTCATTTGCGCATCAATAATAACAGACACACGTGCCTACAACTCCTGTATGTCACTATAATTGTCTTTACCTTGATTATAATCGTCACCCATCAAAACTTTACTAACGTGACCCTGGCTTGATTTATCCAGCCGGGAGCTGTAGTTTGTGTATCATATGCTCATACAGCAGTTTTGGTCTGTATTTCACACGGCGTAATGAGAAACTTGAGCTTCTCCGAAACACAGAATATCACAGAATACATAGAGAGGTGGTGCTGTTATTTATTTATATATATTTTTAAATTATTTATCATATTAATCATAAAATTAGTGAATTTATTATATTTTAGTTTTAAGTTATCTCGCGCCCACTAGTTGAGAACCACTGACCTAAAGCATAT
>CM077240.1:12240716-12253216 GCA_039654775.1 Spinibarbus caldwelli
GCTTGTAAAAACAGTGTTTTGTTTCTGAGTTTTATGAGATCGAAGCATGTGAGAATGTGGTTGCTTTGGTGTGTGAATTGTTTCAGTGTGTGCGTGTCCACCTTGACCCTGGTCTCAGGTCATGTTCCTGTAGCCGTGTTCTTATCAGCCGTAGACTAAATCAAAAACACGTTGTACATTATACTTTAAGCCTCTTACCCCACAGGCACAACAAAGAGAAACAATAGCCACAAAAAGAGAGAGAAATGAAAGGGAAACAAAAGGAGGAGAGGAACAACAGAATAATTAAGGGGAATGTGGAACAGATGGAGAGAGACGGGCTCCAGATTCCTGCCTCTCTCTGAGCAAAAAAAAAAAGAGGGGGAGAGAGACTGGGTAAAAAGATATGAGACAATACATGGGAATGGGAATGATGGATAAAAAAGGTGAGGTAGGACAAAATCTGGAAAAAAAAAAGAATGAGATTAGAATCAGATCGGAGAGAGTGAATGGATATTCATGTCAGACTGGGCTGAAGGGGTGGTCTGGGGTTTGTGGTTTTGGACAGATGATATGTACGAGCGAGAGAGGGTTTTGCCGCACTTGTTTGTGCTAGAGTGTATGTGCTGCCATGGGAACCGGCTAAAGACAGATTATTTTCGCTTTAGGAACGTGTATAAGGACTACAGGCATCTGGAGTTGGCCTGCGACACTCAGGACGAGGTGGACAGCTGGAAGGCCTCTCTGCTACGAGCTGGAGTTTACCCAGAGAAAACCACAGTAAGCACAGGAACCCATTGACTTCTGTACCTGTACGCTAAACCCTGCGGCCTAAAACTTCAAAATAAAGGTTACAGTTTAAACCAAAAAGGGCTTTATAGCCGGATGCCATGTGGATCTTTATAAGCTCCACTCAGAACTTTTATTCCCTACTTCTTTACAAAACCAACAACATGTGCTGGTGCTGTAAAAGAATAGTTTAAAAATACCCCATTTTTATCAACCGTTAAGTTCCTTTCTTTCATGGAACACAAAAGGAGACATTCTGAAGAAAGTTCACGCTGCTCTTTTTCATACAATGAAGGCAGACCAGACCAAAAACACTACAAAAAAAAGCACCATAGAAGTAGTCCATATGACGTAATTTTTCAACTCTGAGTCCAAATATGCCTACTTTCCTACTATATAGATGAAAAAAGTATGTGAAGTAAGTAATATGTACAAATTTGTAGTATTTATAAAACAGTAGGCGAATAGTACCTGGCCTACTGCTTTTGGTGAGATTCTGAAGTGCACATCTGATGGACACTTTACTATCAATGGTATATTCAATGAAATTCGTTCCTTATCAAATTGTAGCTACTTAGTATGTGAAATTTTGGGTGCAGATCTTGACTTTTTTTTTGCACCATAGCTCTCAAACATAATTTGCATTTCTGCATATTCAAATTTCAAAATAACTGGTTTCGAGACATGAATATGAGATTCTAGCAAATGATAAAGATTTTATTTTGTTCCTCGCACAAGTCTTATGGTTTCTTAAACCTTGGAACTATAGCGCACAACTCATGGAGCACGTTTTTATGCTTTTTTTGTTCTTTTTTGAACATTTTCATTCATTTTTATTGTATGTAAAAAAGCAGCATGAACATTATGCCTAAAGTCTTCTTTTATGTTCTATAGAAGAAAGAAAACCACAGTGGTTTGGAACAACACGAGGATCTAAATGATGACGGAATGTTCATTTTTGAGTGAACTATTAAATCCAGAAAGCAAATACGCTGAGCTGAAGAACCTATAAAAAAGTATCAAATTTTGCTGGTCTCCAAAGAATCAAATAACCAACTTTACTAAAACTTAAAGGGATAGTTTACCCAGAAATGAAAATTCTGTCAACATTTACTCACCCTCATGTCATTCCAAACCAATGAAATTTTCAATAATCTTCAAAACATAAAGATATTTTTAATGAAACCTGAGAGATTTCTGTACTTTCATTTAAAATCCATTCCACCAAAACTTTGCTGATTCAAAAAGTTCATGGTAAAAGGAATCCATGTGAATTTAGTGGTTTAATCCAAGTCCTCTAAAGATAGAGCACATAAAATATGGTAAATAGTAGCTGTACTTGCATGTTTGAGCTTTCATTTTTCATATTTGATGGCCTTTATGTAGGTGTGTTGATAAAAGTTTATGTGTGAATAAAAGCCTAAATTAAATCTGTATAAAGCGAGCATCTATATTGGATTAAACTGCTTGATTCATATGAATTACTTTCACGGTGTATTTATGAGCTTTGTGAAGCATCAGAGTTGTGGTGGAATGAATTTTCAGGGTAGGAACAAAAATATCTTCATTTGTGTTTCGAAGATGAACCCAAAAGTACGGGTTTTGAACATGATGAGTAAATGATGACAGAATTTTCATTTTTGGGTGAAAAATCTCTTTAAGCACTTCAAAGAACCATTGAAGAACCTTTATTTTTAATGTGCACCAATCTTCACAAGCTGCAGTGTTCTAAGAAACATAAAGATATACATTCACATAATAACGAGGCCCACATGGAATCTATGCACAGGGAGCGTTGCAGAAACCTCCACAGATTCCTGCAGAACTGGAGCGCCTGGCGCTCATAAATGTTTAACACATTTCATATTTTACTGTACACGATTCTACAGCTTTTTTGCCCTAAAGTAAATGCATAAAAAGTCCACCGATTCCATCTAGACCTTCTAATAACTGTGGATAACTCTCGCTCCTGTAGCGTTTCTATGTGTGTGTTTGACTCTGCGGCTGCAGGCTTCATGGTGGCTGTGCTCTGGGGTCAGGAGCTCTGCTGCATTCCTCAGCTCTTGTGTCACACCATGGAGGATCAGTGAAGGAGGGGGCTTTGAGCTCTGTTTCTAATCAGCTCCCTTGCCTTTTTTTCTTCACGCACCCCTCCACCCCCTTCTTTCTGTCTTTATGTATGCTTTGGAGCAACATGTTGAGTGATGTCACAGTTCTGTCAGGGTTCCCCATAATTCGCTCTGACAGAAGTCTACCACACCCACTCCGATACTCACTAAAGTAAAACTCGTTTTTTCCTTGCTTCCTTGCCCCCCCCCCCCCAAAACATCTCTTTTCCAGCTTGGTTCACTTTACGTATGTGCACTCATTGCCCTCTGAAACATCTTTGTCATCCCTCAATATTGACAGTACATTTCCTATCCAGGTTTCCCCACATCTTCCTCTGTCTTTTTTCTGATTGGTCAGGTAGATGGAGAGGGTTCAGGCCAGGCGGAGAGCTTCTCCATGGACCCTCAGCTAGAGCGTCAGGTCGAGACCATCCGCAACCTGGTTGACTCGTACATGAGCATTGTCTACAAAAGCATCCGAGACCTGATGCCCAAGACCATCATGCACCTCGTCATCAACAACGTAATAAAAAAGAAAAAAAAAATCAAACCAGTAAAACTTTTTTTATGTAAGATGCAGAGATATGTATTCATTCATACATTTATATTATATAAAAATAAACCATATCATGTTAACGTTAGGTTTCCCCAGCAGGGACATTTGTTTTACATTAGTATTTTATTTACAGTATTTATTACATTATTATATTATTTATTAATCTTGGCAACCAATTTACTGTACAATTTTAAAGCTTTATAGTAAGTATACCTGAAGTATTGTAATGTTAATATTATATGAAATATTATACTTCCATACACTATAAATTATTAAATTATTCAAATATCTAAGTATAGTAATCTATACATTTAAAGTATATACTTCTATAATATATTTAGATATTTGAGCACTGTTGAATTGTAAAACAAATAGTATTTAAAATCTAGGTTGGGTTAGGATGAAAATGTGTAATTACCAGACTTTTGCTCAGCAAGAAAATCATGTTTTAAGGCAGTATTGTGCGAATATATTGGCATATTTCAAAATATTTCACTTTTTTTTTTTGAACTTGACAGAGTTTTGACACCATGGAAAATTTTCTGGTCAGTTTTCAGTATAATTCATTTTACCATCTTTTTGGCCTAATTCATTTATGTTTCAAAATCAATTCCAGAATAGTTTCACTGTGGTTTTATACTGACTTTTAAATTTATACTATTTTTAATAGCACAACGGAACAAGCTACAACACAGCAGAAACAAGTCGCAATGCAACGGAAACAAGCCACAATGAAATTAGCACGAAACAACGAAATTAGTCCTATGTGTTGTGTTGTGTTTTGCACTACTGTGCCACCGTAGTTATTGCTATAGCTATCGATATAGTTAACATTATTGGTTTACACATATTTGTGTGGATGATGTGTGAATAGTTCACGATTCGGCTAGTCATGTGATCTTAACATTGCGACTACATGAAAGAGGGACAGACCATCCAAATGCAGAGTAGAATAGCTTTTTAGGCTATGAATATGACTGTGTCATCATCTAACTGTATATAACTTCAAGTCCTGTTCCTTTTTTATGTGGAAACTATCTTCTCCACCCATAGGTAGAGGAGTTTATCCACTCTGAGTTGCTGGCTCAGTTGTACTCTGCAGGAGATCAGTACTCTCTGATGGATGAGTCTCCTGAACAGGCCCTGCGCAGAGAGGAGGTGCTGCGCACCCACGCCGCCCTGAAGGAGGCACTAAACATAATCACTGACATCTCCACCTCTACCATCTCCACCCCGTTGCCACCACCAGTAGATAACTCTTGGCTCCATAGTGGCTCGCTACACCGAAGGTACCTCATATCTCCACTTCCTGTTCAAGGTGTCTCCATCATCACTCCACCTCATCCAGCAGTGCTGTTCTTTACTTGACCCTTAAAATTGAATCTGTACTCTGGCACATAATTTATGGTGGGCCGTTGGCACTCACATGGACTGAATCACAAGGATTTCTGGAAATATCATGGAATTTTCATGGTGTTTTCCAGGCCTAGGAAAAACTTGATTAATAACAAATAAAATTAATGGAAAATTGATTTTTTTTTTTGGCTTCACACCCTTGTGTAGAGTGTTGTCAGATGCGAGCGATTTGTTCTTTGGGGGCGGTTCTTTGTACCAGTATTGTTGAACCAGTTTACAGATCAGTCTGAATTATTTCTTAGTGAATCATTCTGAATCAAAATGATTCTTTAAAATCCTTATCTAGTAACCACAAGTGACTGCAAATAAAAATAACTGGTAATGGAAATGTTATGGCCCACCCAAACAGCTAATGCATCCCTCATTCTCGTTCTCTCTCAGGTCTCCTCCAGGTTATAGTGTCCCTAAGAAGCATCCTGCTCCGCCTGCTCCTTCGTTACCAGTTCGCTTGGACACTCCTGCCCCACCGGTCTCCAACAGCATGGACACCACCAACACTACCAGCCGCCCCAAACGAGTCCCTCCTAGTGTTCCCAGGTAAAAATTCACCCATTAACCCATTTGTCCTGAAGGCACACTAGCAGTGTCAGACCATGGCTTGTTCCCTTTCAACAAACCTAATTTCTGCACAACATGATTCATCAAATGATGTTTATCTACTGTAGGAAAGGGATTTCACGTGTGATCCCTCCATCAACAACACAGCTGAATAAACTTTCAATTAATAAAGTACCCAGTGACTAGAGGGCTTGAATCAGGTGCGTCAGCACTGAAATAGGCTGAATATTTGAAACGAACCCAGTGTCCCGTAACGTCACCGCATTTTTAAACAGTATTTCAACAGTTTTCCAAGCTTGAAAGCTGTGGTGGACTTGTGGTTTCCCCTTTCCCAGGTTCCATCTTCCGTGAATCCATGGTGTTGCAAACTACTTATGAACCAAGGAGGTCTATAAAGGTGTGGTCACCTTAGTGTTATTGGTGACACTTTAGTTTATGGACCAATTTTCACTGTTAACTTGTTGCTTATTAGCATGCGTATTACTAGCATATTGGCTGTTTGTTAGTACTTATGAAGCATATACTAATGCCTTATTCTGCTTGACCATATTTTAGATCCCTTAATCCTACCGCATACCTAAACTTAACAACTACCTTGCTAACTATTAATAAGCAGGAAATTGAGGCAAAAATCATAGTTAATAATTAGTTAATACAGAGAAATGATCCCCAAACTAAAGTGTGGCTGCAAAATTTTGTTTTGGACCAAAAGGTCCATTGTGTGGTGTACAATATTGGTGCTTTTCCACTGCATGGTACGGCACGGTATGGTTAGGTACGGTTCACTATTGGGGGGTTTTCCACTGGGTACAGTACCTGGTACCTGGTACTTTTTTCAGTACCACCTCGGTTGAGGGTCCAAGCAAACCGTACCATTACCAAAACGTGACGTGTAAACTCTGCTGATCACTGATTAGCCGGAGAAAAGCGTCACTGTCTGCGTAATTGAACTTGCAACACGAGACACAACAGACCCGCTAGATTTAAATCAGTACAGCCAGCGAAGGATCAAACGTAACTCTTTTGAATGTGCGCACCTTTTTTCAACAACCAAAAAATGGCTGTTTCGTTGTCTGTTGAGGAAGTACAGAGGTTCCTCTCGTTGATAGCCCAGTTTTTCAGGAGTCACGGCAGTAGAGGCAGCGCAACTATAACGACATGTGAATAATCCCGCCCTCTCTAAAGCGTTACTAAACTGCAGTGGAAACGCAAACCTAGCCGAGCCGAACCGAGCCGTGCCGTGCCGAATTGTACCACGCAGTGGAAAAGCGCCATATGAGGCACTGCTCACACAGAAATTACTTTCAAACCAAGCAGCTTTTAGTCGTTCAATGTGATGTGACCAGCTTTAACATGAGCAAAATCTTCATGGGGAGCTTTTTCGCCCCCAAGCACGACTGATCGTGCAGATTCCTAAGATTGGCTGGATTTTACCCACAAAATTATGCCAAGCAGCTGTAAATCTGACTGCACCTTAATACAGAGAGAAAGCTATCCGTTAGCATTCCTATCCATCTCAACGGCAGTTCCTTGGCAGGCATAGGTCCCCATGGAAGTATATGGTATATGATTTGAAATATGCCATATTTCCTCATCGGACCACAGAAACTTTTAACGTTTAATGCAAAATGAAGAGCAAAAGATTGTAAAGCCCAAAGTATACCTCAGTTTTGACTCATTCGCTTGGTGTACAGCTGAATGCATAGCCTTTCAAAGTATAGGCTACTCCATTTAAAGGGATAGTTCACCCAAAAATGGAAATTCTGTCATTACTTACTCACCCTCATGTCGTTCCAAACCCGTAAGACCTTTGTTCATCTTTGGAACACAAATTAAGATATTTTTGATGAAATCCAAGACCTTTCTGACCCTGCATAGACCGCAATGCAACTACCACGTTCAAGGCCCAGAAAGGTAGTGAGGACATTGTTAAAATAGTCCAGGTGACATCAGTGGTTCAACCGCAATTATATGAAGCTACGGGAATACTTTTTGTATCCAAAGAAAACAAAAATAATGACTTTATTCAACAATTTAATCTCTTCCGTGTCAGTCTTCGCCATGCGTTCACGAGAATACCATGACGCATGCACTGCGCTTTGTTTGTCATTAGAGGAATGCATAGGCATGCATTGTGGAACTGTCATGAATGCGCGTCGAAGACTGATACAGAAGAGAAAAAATTGTTGAATTAATTTTTTGTTTGCACAAAAAGTGTTCTTTTAGCTTCGTAAAAATTAGAGTTGAACCACTGATGTCACATGGACTCTTTTAACGATGTCTTTACTACCTTTCTGGGCCTTGAATGTTTCAGTTGCATTGCTGTCTATGCAGGGTCAAAAATCTCTTGGATTTTTGATAAATATCTTAATTTGTGTTCTGAAGATAAACTAAGGTTGTATGTATTGGGAACAACATGAAGGTGAGTAATTAATGACAAAATATTCATTTTTGGGTGAACTATCCTTTTAATAGTGTGCACAAACACAGGTGCTCGACACAAACACACTAAAAAGTTTTATCCTTTGTTAAGAAGTTACGAGTGATGAAAAATGTCTCTGTACTAGTTTAAATCAGAGTTGTGAGTATCTCTGAACTCCCTCCCACAAGCACTCATCAACACGCCGTCTATTGTTGTTACCATCTCCAGCAGTTCGTTGTAACTCTTTGTCATCTGTATATTTTTTGACTGTTAATTCTGGCTGTGTGCGTACAGTATGTGCATACTCTGCTGATGATGAAATTTACATCATGCATACACATAAAAACTGAAGTATACTTTGTGTTTATCTAATTTAGTTTGGTTGCACAAGCCTGTCATCTCATAATCGGGCTGAATGTGCAAAATGTTTCCTGGCAAAGGTTTATTTCTATTCATCAGAATGTATTTAAACTAAATTGTACATTTACAATTATAACTTATGATCAATATTACATTTTTATTCACACACCCCCAAATCAGAATGTCAGAGAGTGCACAGTTGCAAGAAACCCCTTAAGATAAGAACGCCCTTAGTTATGAATATAAGTTATCACTAAGGGTTTTTTCTTGCTGCAACCGGCTGCAGAGTTTCCCACTGGTAATTATGGCATTGGGGTGGCGTTCATGTGCATTCGTCTCATAAATATGATCATTCCAGCATGACTTTATGGCAGCATATGATTGTTAAAAAACAATTTAAGATCCACTAGCTCTGCTATCCTTCCTAAATGTTGGGATTTATGCTTGTAGTGAACACGACTAATAGGACTTTCCATGTCCAGAGAGCAAGGCTTGATTTTGGATCCGTGTTTAGGATTAGTCTCAAAGCGGTGCACTCAGAGACCAGAACTCTTCGTGAAATATACGCATACCTACCTTCACATGCATGATAGATGAGACCACGTGCTCACTGGTCCCAAAACTACAGCACTAGATCACAGACACTGCTGTCTCCACGCACCATGAACATATGGTCTTGAGTGTAAAGGAAAAAGAAACTTTAACTTGAACAGATGTCATTGCTCAATCACACAGGCAAGCTTATTTACATTTGAAGGCTTTTAAAAATCATGCAAATTTTCAAGGAGCAGTGAAAGTATGCACTGCAGGCAAATCTCACACAAATGGTCAAGAAATGTCAAAATCATATTTCACACACCAAGAAAGATATAGTAAATTTACACATCATCCTAGTGATTGTGTACTTTTTGTACTGCCTTTGATTTTAATACACAAAAATCATGTTGTCTGGGTGATTTCAATTGTATTACAGCTATGAGATTTTGTTTCTTTTTTCATTCGCATAATATTATTTAAAAATGTAATACATAAATTAAATATTGATATTAAATTTCTATTAGTATATATATATATATATATAGAATTATTACAATTTTTAAGTTTTTTTAATTAAAATTATATTTTTATAATTGTTTATAAATGTATAATTTAATTTATTTATATATTATAAGATTTGATATTATATGATTACAGTATTTTACGTATTGTTTAGAACTCTCTTTATAGTAATGAGAATTAGTTATAATAATTCATACAAATCTTGATGCTAAAAATAGGGTTTTGCTTCCTTTTTGCACAAAGTCAAATTTTTTTCTGTGGCTTTTGGTGGGGAATATGATCTGGAGGTTTATTAGCGAGTCTCACACATGACTTGAGATGGGTGGAGGTCTTGTTGAAAATGTGTTTTTCGTATTTGATTCCCCAGTTTGAGCGCAGACATTGCCTATTCTCTTCCTCTCTTTCTAGCTCTTGTCTCGTTTGAATGTCAGAGTCCAATAACATGAAGGCTTCTCATATTTCTTACAGTTCTTTGATTATTGTGTTTTATGGATATCTGGTATGTTTCGTATTTCATATGAACAAGAATAAACCAAACCAGAAGCATGACTTCATTAAAGGAGCTCTGAGGGTTACAGTCAACTTCCTGTTCAAACCGTCATATCAGTATTCACAAACTGATCTTTTACTTTCTCACCATTCTAGAAGCATTCGCTTCTTTCAACACTCTCTTTGGTTTTACCCTCGTGATCGTTCCTTTTCTCGCTCTCTCATTCCTTACCTTCACTTTTTGGCCCATTTTTCCCTTTCTTTTCTGCCTCATTTCCTTTGTGTTAAGAAACGGGGCTGTTTGGACCTCCACCCTTTTTCTCCTGCTTTCCCTCTCTCTCTCTCTTTCTCCCCCCGTCGCCCCTTTCTCTAGCTCTCCCACTCACTTTTTCACATTTCCTCTCACCATCACTCATCCCAACTCTCCAACTTTCCCTCTCTTTCCTTCCACCCCCATTCCCCTTGTCTTTTTTCTCCTTCACTTTTTGCAGAACTCATTTGAACCTTTTCACAGACCTGCTGTTGTCTTCAGCGTGACCCTGACCAGAGCGGGCCTGACCGAATCTGAAGACATAGGCAGCATTTCTGGGCACTAAAATGGCAGTTCTGTGACACCGCCAGCATCTCAAGCAACGTTCCTCTCTCGCACCTCATCCACTCCTCCAATTACACATTCTTGTACTTTTAACTTTCTTTCTGTCTTCCAGTAAACCCCTGGCATTTCCAGGCTGCTAGATCTCGCATGTTTCCTCAAGCGTTGTTTTGCTTTTCTTTCCGTCGTCTCCGTCCTTTCTTTTTCTTTCTGTGAAACCGCAGTCCTGCACTCACCGCAGCACAGGAAAAATAAAAGCCACTCTCTTCTCTTTCCCATCCCAGAGAGCTGCTCCCTCTGCCAGCTCCATTAGAGAGTGAGATTCCTGCGTCTCCACAGGGATCTTTCCAGGACCAACTCTGCAGGAATGCTGGACTCATATTCCCCTTACACACACTCACACACATTCAAGACGTCCCGACACCGTAGCTTGCGATTGTAACATGGTCAGCGCACAATAATGAGCTCTTTTGGGCCTAATTAAAGGTGATGTGTCACTTTTTCAATGTTACAATACTTCTATTCGAGCGTAAGATGTGGAGATGTAGATTTCCCTAAAACATTGTCATAATGGCGCTGTCAAAATTTTGCTCTGTTAATTTGAGCATCCTGACCAGAACGGAACAGAAACATTAGCTTAACCAATTATGTGTGTTTGTGGCGGGACTTTTCTGAAATCACAAACTTTAGTTTTAAGAACTGTAATTACTGCTATTAAAGTTTGGAAAATTCTTTAAAAAAGACATTTTTAAAGAAAAACTGTAACACTTTACAGAAAGGTCAGCATTAGTTAATGCAGTAGGTATCACAACTAAACAAACAACAATTACTATTCTAGGTTAGAAAACTATTAGAATTACTGTCTTATATTGTTAAAGTGTATACACTGTCTGGGGTCAGTAAGATTTTTTTAAATATATTTTAAGTAAGTCTCTTATGCCCATCAAGGCTGCAGTTATTTGATTACAAATACTGTATAAACAGTAATATTGTTACAGTTTAAAATATCTGGTTTCTATTTTAATATATTTTAAAATGTAATTTATTCCTGTAATGCAAAGCTGAATTTTCAGCGTCATTACTTTAGGCTTCATTGTCACATGATCTTTTAGAAAATATTTTAATATGTTGATTTGCTGCTCAACAAATGTTTATTGTTTATTATTATCAGTGTTTAATGTATTTCTGGAAATGTTGATACCTATTTTTTAGATTCAAGAGAACAGTATTTATTTGAAACAAATCTTTTGTGACATTATAAATATATTTTCTGTCACTTTTGATCAACTTAATGCATCCTTGATGAATAATAGTAATAATTTCTTTCTGACCCCAAACTAAATTAATAAATGCTGTAAATGTATTGTGAATTGTTAGTTCATGATAACTATACATTAAGAAATGGTAACAAATTGAACCTTAATGTGAAGTATCACTAAAAAAAAAAAACTAGTAAGCACATTTGAGATTTAAAAAAAAAAAAAAAAAATCTGGATGTTTTCACAATTAGGGGTTTACATTAAGAGTTCTTTTGTTTTTTTGTTGTTCAGATTTTTGTGTATGACTCACAGCAAATCAGCAGGGTTTGGTATTTATTTGTAACCCATCTAAAGAAAAATCATTTTTGTGTTCTTCTCAGTCCTGTTGATCTGATCTGGCCATTTGTGTTCATTTCGCTTTCATTTCCCCAAAACAAAACACACTCGCAGGCAATTGTAAACATATGCAGACATCTGAAGCAGAGCAGTTTATGGGAGATTGTTGTTATTTCCATTAGCTGTGACCTATGGCAGTCTGTTCTGACAGCTCAGGTTATGTGTAATGTGTTGCAGGAGACAGCCACCGGCGGTGCCCACTGAACAGCCACATTGAGACACGAATGCCCACCTGTGAGAGAAAATGCGCCAAGGACAAGAACTCCTTGAATTTTCATTAAGAAGACCGCAAAGATTCACATCTTACAGTGAAAAACTATCAAAACAGATGTAGCAAAACTGATCTCCAGATGGTCTTTTTGCTCACCGATTCTGCTTTTTGTGGTGAGATTGAACACTGTGCTGAGGTTTGTTCCTGTTTTGTACATATGTTGATGTTTGCAATGTGAGTTCAGCTCTTTATCAGGCTTAAATAAAAAGCATTTTGGGATTTTGTAAATATTGTGTGCTTAAGAAG
>CM077240.1:12258216-12373216 GCA_039654775.1 Spinibarbus caldwelli
CATGTTTTTCAAGGTGAATTTTTTTTTTTTTTAAACAAATGTGAATTATTAATTAATATCATTACATTTTTAAGGACTCATAACACGTGACATTTTACAATCTGAACTTTGTCTTGTAATAAAAAGGTCAAATTGATATTTGAAAAGACTTTAAAGATATTTTCACTTTGATCATTTTTTCCCCTGCAAATTGGTGACATTACATAACTCTGATTTGGTGGAAAATAGTTTTTGAATAATTATTAGTGAAATAAATGTTAAGTTGCTGCAAATTAGTTACTTTAAATAATAATAATAAAAAAAATAAAAAAATAAAGTTTTTATCTTCATTATGATATCAGGACAGTCAACATTTTTGACTTCATGCCCCCATAAAATATCAAAATAAATTTAATTCAGAAATTAGAAGAAGTGAATTCAAGTCATTGTAGGTATGAATTGCATTTTTTTAATGTATGCTGAAATAAATTAATAGACCCGGACAAAAAATTGAGTGCCATGAACTGTTAAAAATTGATATGAAAAAAAGTCACAGCATCTGTGTATTGGGTGCGTCTCTTCATAAAATTATCAGTAACAGACAATTAAAGCAAACAGAAAATGGGCGTGGGTGTGGTTAACATACGAAAAAGCGTTCAATATTTTAATCAGACATCATATAGTATGGCTCATAAATGCTTTAATTTGGCGAAATTTCAAAATACTTTTGCTTTTCAAAAAACGTGCTGCATATCAGTGTATTCTTATCAGTGCCTGCAAGATTTCAGTAACTACACGTCACACAAAAACGCAAAACTATTCGTTCTCTTATAGTCTATATAGATTTAAAACTAAAAACATGTTCCTGGTTAGATCTGTCACATAGCAGCAGCTTAGAGATCAACTTCAAGCTCTCATTTTATCGGCTTAGTCAAGTAGAAAATGATTGTCTTGAGACATAAAAAAGTGTGGAGGAGGAGAGGCTCCAGCTGTTATCAGTCCAAGGACACTTGATGGGAGCAAACGGAGGATGGAGCTGAACATGTAAGGACAGAGGTGTGTGTGTTTGTGTTTTTCAGTCAGTAGCAGTAGTGGCAGCTATGTGCGCGTTTTCCTCTTGTCGTCGAAGAGGCTGCGCAGCAAGTACACCTGGACCCCGGATACGATCACCATGACGACAAGGTTGGTACACGACCACAGGTTGACCCGCTCGTAGTTGCTCTCTTGCAGGTTGCGGTCGCGGGCTTCGAAGGCTCTCAGCAATGTCTGGATCTGAAGACTCTTTCCCAGTCGAGATTTCACGCTGTTGATGCTGTCCTGCAAAGAAACACACACTCTGAATGTAAATATTACTTGCATACACTAACACTGAATATTATTTTGAAAGAAGTCTAATATGCTCACCAACGCTGCATTTATTTGATCGAAAAATATAGTAAAAATAGTGAAATATTATTACAATATAAAACAACTGTTTTCTATTTGAATATATTTTAAAATGTAATTTATTCTTGTGATGAAAACTGAATTTTCAGCATCATTACTTCAGTCTTCAGTGTCACATGATCCTTCAGAAATCCTTCTAATATGCCGATTTGCTGCTCAAGAACATTATAAGTGTCTGTACTGTCATTTTTGATCAATTTAATACATCCTTGCTGAATAAAAGTATTACGTTGTTTTAAAAAAAACAAAAGAATAAATATTTGACCCCAAACATATGAATGGTTCCCACAGTTCCTTTATGTTAGTTCAGAGAGTATTTGTGTGTTTTAGAGGATAAAAGAAGAAAAACTGTGTTTTTAATCAGTATTCTCAACAAACAAACCTGAAATAACTTTATTATGTCTTCAGGATTAAAGGAAAAATAACCAACGGCCGAGACATAAGCAGTCCCACACAAACGTCTAAGAAATCGATAATATCTCCACTCTGAAACAATGGCAGGTAAGCAAAGTCAACATCAGAACTTTGACCCAATAGGAACACACAATTTCCTGCACAGATGTGATTTTAATTGGAAAACTTCCTTTTCCTTCCTGAAATAGCTTGTTAACGTAGAATCAGTTTATATACACTTCTTTCAAGAACAACAGTCAAGTATTTGGCTAGCGGTCCCCGGTCCTTTACTATCAGACCATTTCACAAGCACTCAGGGTCACACTGACACCACCTGTGCTGCACTGCATGCTGGTAGTTGGCATGGCTTGTCAGGTTATCTATATTGCTTCGGTTCAAACAAATGTCACCTTAACTGACAGACTGACCGACTACTGCCATATGCTCAGTGAAACCTGAGTGTTCAAGCCCAAACACTGACATCTGTGAAGAGGAAGTTAATCATTCCACTTACTTGGAATCAAAAAGTGGATTTAACCATAATGTAAGTGCATTTCAATAGTGTCAGTGACATATTCATTTACTGAACAATAGTCTTGCTTGTCCACATTCCATAACAATAGTTTGGGGCTACCACACCTTCTGACCAGTGAATTCCCAATTTATATTTCCTGCTTACAAATTTTTAAATAACATTTAATAAACAAAGAGCCATTTTTAGCTAAATGTTGTAGCACTGAGTATAACTAGTAAAACGTAGACTGAATATAAATTTTAATTTTTTTTTATAATATTCTTTTCCATATATGGAAAGACTCCTTGATGTTTCTGGTGTTTGAACACTGACAGATTTGCAAATATTAAAAGATATTACACTACGATTCAAAAGTATGGTGTCAGGAAGGTTTTTTTTTTCTTTTCTAAAAAAATAAGTGTCTTATGCTTACCAAAGCTGCATTTATTTGATTAAAAATGCAGTAAAAACAGTAATATTTAAAAAAAATATTGCCATTTAAAATAACAGTTTTCTATTTTAATATATTTTAAAATGTAATTTAGCCCTGTGATGAATTTCAGCAGTCATTACTCCAGATTATTTCTTTCTGTTATCAGTGTTGAAAACAGCTGTGCTGCCTAATATTTTTGTGGAAACTATGATTAATATTTGTTTCAGTATTTTTTGCTGCATAGAAAGTATGCAGTAGAACATCTTTTTTAACAAGATAAATGTCTTTACTGTCACTTTTGATCAATTTAATGCATCCTTACTGAATAAAAGTATTAATAATTTTAATTTCTTTCTTTCATTCAAAAACAAACAAACTACTGACCCCAAACTTCTGAACGGTACTATGCATCATGCGCTGACTGAGACACTCTTGTTTCTTTGGCAGGTGTTTTTCATACCATGATATCCTCCAGCTTCATGTCCAGAAGGTCTGCTCCCTGCACGTATGCTTTCCAGTCCTCCGATTCCTCGTCTTCTCCCATATTGTCCAAAATCAACTCAAAGAAGATGACTTTCTCAGAAACCGCACTGAACGTATTATCAAAACAGAACATGTAGTCTCCCTCTTCTGTTTCCACTCTGAAGTAAAAAAAAAATTAAAAAGGTCAAGCACAGATAATCAGGAAGTAATTGGCTCAGTGTGTATGATTAAACTGTGATAGTGGGTAAAACGTACGTATGAACCCCATCAGACTTTCTGTAGTCAGTGGCTATAACGTGACCACTGGGTGACTGTAAGTAGAAGTCCACATCTAGACTCGCTCCATCCAGAACCTGCACACAGACACATAGATTTCCATTAATGATGAGTCAACAGAAGGATCTGCTGATTCTGCCCTCACAGCATGAAGCTTTGCTGTGGGCATGTTACAGAATCAGTCCTTTTGGGACATTTCCTTCTCCGAAAATGACCTTTAGCTCCATTGTGTCAGTTCTCCAACTTCAGTATTGTGTCACAACTTCAAGTCTAATTTTCATAATGCAGCATACTGTATTGCATTAGAGATCATGTTTGAAAGAGAATTACTGCAGTTTGTTTTGCAACCAGCTAACTGGCAAAAAAAATGTTATGTTAATGTTATATGTTAATTATGAAGAAAACCTTTTTTTTACAAGAATAAATACAAGAATATAAATATAACAATTTTTATTTTTTTATCTATATTTAACTACATTGTTCTTGCTGTACAGAAAAAAAGTATAGTAACTCACTTTCACTTCAAATGTTTAAATAAACAAAAAAAAATCATATTTTTCATTTATATGTCATGTTTTAATTCATATTGCTTACTTTAAACATTAACAAATGCAATTCACACGATTTATACATCTTTGAATTAAAGTTACCTTTATGTTTTTGTGGTATTTTAAGTTGTGTTAACAATGTAGAACATTTCTTTTTATTATCCCATATCTCATATTATCTATTTTCAACTTAATTGATACTACAGCACGCATGTAGGCAGTATCCAATGAAGCTCTAATGTCTTGCAGTATATCCAGTATCATCAACATACAGGCTGCTGGATCAGAGGGAAATCTCCAGATGTACCTGGTACTCGATCTCCAGCGAAGCGTCTTTCTTCATAGTCTGGAAGAAGCACTCTTTGCGTCCGGCGGGGAGAGTGAAGGTGAAGTCACTGTCCAGAGACTGAGAGAAAGCGCTGATTACAGAAACACACAACCATAAACACGCCACACACACTCTCAACACCTCCATACTCCACCGCATCTTACTAGACTTCAAAAACTTTATCAACTACCGATGAAAGTTGTTCTTATGTAAACTTCAGCAGCTGCTCAGGACAGCTCACCAAACGAGTTGGGAATGCTGTGACTTGAGGACCCCGCCTCACAAATGTAGAAATGTTATTAAGGTTTCTAAATCTGCCAGCATATGTACTTCCTCTTTTTTATAAGAAATTAATAAAAAAAATTGTATAAAATTAGCGAACACGTGTTTTACGAGAATGAATTAAATATTTATATGCACGTACAACGTACACTGGCATATAACGCGACGTCCTGAAGTGTTGCATTATGGGAAATGTAGTCTTCTCTGCAGAATGTAGTCTGTATTGTGCGATAGTACTTTACAGTAGTGATGAGAAAGTCGAACTCATTTCAGTGAATCGTCTCTTTCCCAAGAACCGTTCATTTAAAAGTACCGTTTCTTTTCTCATTTTTATTCAGAGAATAATCATTTTCCTTGTGCATAATGATAACACAATAATTTATAAAAAATATGCAGAGAAATTCAAAAATAGGTATATAATATGTTCATCCAAGTAATTTAAAAGATTCGAATCGACAAACGATTCGTTTACAAACAGGCTTCTCTATTTTTTACTACATCACAGAGTTTGACCAACTGATCAAGTGCATCAGTTCAGCTTGAGGTGAGGAATAAAATAAATAATAAATAAATAAAAATAAAAAACCAAGATGGTGTGATACACACACACACACTCACACACACACATACATAGATACATAATATATATATATATATATATATATATATATATATATATATATATAATTCTGGTAAAGGGCCAAAAGTATTGCGTCTGAAACTTTCTATGGATGGCGCACAAACCACTAATAAACGTTTTCCTCAAAACCTAAAATGAAGTTATTAAAAACAAAGCATACATTTTTTAATAAAAAAGAGTTATTAAAAAAGAGATATTGAAGCGTTGCCTGACTATGAGAGATTATTCTCATGTACAGGTGCATCTCAATAAATTAGACTGTTGCGGAAAAGTTCATTTATTTCAGTAATTCAACTCAAATTGTGAAACTCGTGTATTAAATGAATTCAATGCACACAGACTGAAGTAGTTTACGTCTTTGGTTCTTTTAATTGTGATGATTTTGGCTCACATTTAACAAAAACCCACCAATTCACTATCTCAACAAATTAGAATATGCTGACATGCCAATCAGCTAATCAACTCAAAACACCTGCAAAGGTTTCCTGAGCCTTCAAAATGGTCTCTCAGTTTGGTTCACTAGGCTACACAATCATGGGGAACACTGCTGATCTGACAGTTGTCCAGAAGACAATCATTGACACCCTTCACAAGGAGGGTAAGCCACAAACATTCATTGCCAAAGAAGCTGGCTGTTCACAGAGTGCTGTATCCAAGCATGTTAACAGAAAGTTGATTGGAAGGAAAAAGTGTGGAAGAAAAAGATGCACAACCAACCGAGAGAACCGCAGCCTTATGAGGATTGTCAAGTAAAATCGATTCAAGAATTTGGGTGAACTTCACAAGGAATGGACTGAGGCTGGGGTCAAGGCATCAAGAGCCACCACACACAGACGTGTCAAGGAATTTGGCTACAGTTGTCGTATTCCTCTTGTTAAGCCACTCCTGAACCACAGACAACGTCAGAGGCGTCTTACCTGGGCTAAGGAGAAGAAGAACTGGACTGTTGCCCAGTGGTCCAAAGTCCTCTTTTCAGATGATAGCAAGTTTTGTATTTCATTTGGAAACCAAGGTCCTAGAGTCTGGAGGAGGGTGGAGAAGCTCATAGCCCAAGTTGCTTGAAGTCCAGTGTTAAGTTTCCACAGTCTGTGATGATTTGGGGTGCAATGTTATCTGCCGGTGTTGGTCCATTGTGTTTTTTGAAAACCAAAGTCACTGTATCCGTTTACCAAGAAGTTTTGGAGCACTTCATGCTTCCTTCTGCTGACCAGCTTTTTAAAGATGCTGATTTCATTTTCCAGCAGGATTTGGCACCTGCCCACACTGCCAAAAACACCAAAAGTTGGTTAAATGACCATGGCGTTGGTGTGCTTGACTGGCCAGCAAACTCACCAGACCTGAATCCTATAGAGAATCTATGGGGTATTGTCAAGAGGAAAATGAGAAACAAGAGACCAAAAAATGCAGATGAGCTGAAGGCCACTGTCAAAGAAACCTGGGCTTCCATACCACCTCAGCAGTGCCACAAACTGATCACCTCCATGCCACGCCGAATTGAGGCAGTAATTAAAGCAAAAGGAGCCCCTATCAAGTATTGAGTACATATACAGTAAATGAACTTACTTTCCAGAAGGCCAACAATTCACTAAAAATGTTTTTTTTAAATTTTTTTTTTTATTGGTCTTATGAAGTATTCTAATTTGTTGAGATAGTGAATTGGTGGGTTTTTGTTAAATGTGAGCCAAAATCATCACAATTAAAAGAACCAAAGACTTAAACTACTTCAGTCTGTGTGCATTGAATTTATTTAAGACACGAGTTTCACAATTTGAGTTGAATTACTGAAATAAATGAACTTTTCCACGACATTCTAATTTATTGAGATGCACCTGTAGATGACTGTCATATTTTAAACCCCACAAGAATTAAACACGAAAGGGGTTAAATATAACAAAGGAGCTCAATTATTCTCCCATATGAATTTTCTAGCAATATTTCAAATCTCTTATCTTTGAGGTGACGCGTCTGATGACAAAACTTCCAACTCATCTAGACCTCGAGGATGGGCGGGGTTAAAGTAATACTCGATTCCTATTGGTCGAGGCCGGGGCAGCAGGAGCCGTAAGCGCTGGGCAGCCGAAGCAACAGCAGCATAAGCAGAAGAGAAGCAGTCAGGCAGACAGCGCTTCTCAACGGGGCTTTAAAAGAGAAACTAGCCCAGCTGTTTGTTCTGTACCGCGAAACACACCCCCTTACCTTAATACAGTTGTAAACAATTAGCATTATTAGCTAGTCTTGGCCTCTGTCGTTAGAGGTGAATAGATAAAAAAGCGAGGATGTTGGTCCCCGCGGGAAGATAATGAAGAAGCTGCGTGTGTTGTTGCTGTGTGCCGTTTTAGCTCTCCTGTGTTGGTGAGTCAAAATATTTTGTTTGTTGAAATGCTATTGTAGCGTCTCTACCTGTCAATCTGCGCCATAAAAACACTGATACTTTGACAACGACATCATTTACCACTGTTTCTAATGATAGCTTCATGCTAGATGCTAACGTTAGTTCAGTAACGTTAGCGGGATGTATTTTTAAGCTTACTGTCAAAAGACGTCCAATAATATGAGACAAATACTGTTTTATATCATTTATTATTGTGGAATTGCTTGCATCTTGTAAAGAAATGTGCTGACAGCCTGTTGAAAGTAGTACTGGACCACCAGCTGTCTACTATGAATGTAAATTGTGGATAGATGGTACACAATGTACAGAAAACAGACAGCCCACCATGTATTGTTAGGCTTCCCAATTCTGTATGTGAGCATTTAACAATTTTAGTAGTATTTTATGTGTGTTTTTCATTTTTTTTAAGGCTTTGTTGAACTTTGGCATCAGCTTATATTGGTTTATTTTGTGGCAGCACTTTTTATGGCCATTATCATGAATTATGGTCAGTTTTTGTTTTTCAAGCTTAATATATAGGTAAAGCCTCATAGAAACTCTTTCAGACCATGAACCGCTTGGATTGCATGTATTTAAAAGTAACAGGCTGCTGTCCAGTTGGCTGGACTGCTCAAGCCTAAATTTGCCCTGACCACTGTAGCAAACTCTGTTACTTTGAGAATGTTTAATGCATTCAAATATGTGCATATCAATGATAAACTGCGCTCGCTCTCTGTGCCAGGCTGATGTGGCATCCACTGTGGACAGGTGGTGGATTAGGGTTGGTCATATGTTGACTAAGCACACAGGGTGCTGACGCAGGTCGCAGTACCTGGTGTGAGACGAGAACACAATTACACCCTGTGCCTGCCGCCGGACATCCTATCAGACTGATGATTTTAATACATATGCGAACTCACTGCTATTTTCATAATGGCTGATTACAGAGCTTGTATTACTGTGCTTTTGCACAACAATTGATGTGAGACAGAAAGATGTCCGCTTTTGGTTCTAGCAATGTAACATTGAAAGTAAAGGTAAATGGATAAAATTAGATTTTTAAAATTGTGAGAATGTCTTCAGACCTAATGGTGGAAAAGGAAAAAAAAAAAAAGAAATGGTGAGTTGCATAAGAATTGCATCATATGCACAAACTCACAGCTCATAAATACCTGTGTTGTTATTTGGCATACTTTGCTAGCTTTTATTACTTCATTGTTTTTTTTGTTTTTTTTTCATGTTTGCATGACTTTCAGAAAAGAGCAACCAAAGAATC
This sequence comes from Spinibarbus caldwelli, assembly GCA_039654775.1. Taxonomy (NCBI): domain Eukaryota; kingdom Metazoa; phylum Chordata; class Actinopteri; order Cypriniformes; family Cyprinidae; genus Spinibarbus; species Spinibarbus caldwelli. The sequence continues at coordinate 12,267,186 of CM077240.1, forward strand.
TAAAATCAACGTAAAACAACACGTAAACATTTTATTCCATAATTTGTGTTGCATACCAGAACAGCAAGGGTTTCACAGCATCGTCTGAAAAGTAAAGTCGCTTCAGTTACATGAATGATTATGTCGTTTTCAAAACTTTCTCAGATTGCAAAAAATCACACTAAAGGATAGACATTTCATTTTCTTTGAGACAATAAATATCCAGATAATGTGCAAGGTGTAGAGAGAGAGGGCCAAATAGCAGAAAACCTGCATGTATTGTTGCCATCTTTCAGCATTTGGGGCTTTGCAGAATGGTCCTTTTGTTTAGTTGCAAAATTACAAAAATAGAATATTCAGTTTTTTTTAAATCTAGTTTTAGGAAAGCAGGATAACTGAGTCATGTGAGAAACGATTACTCTGTTTAATATATCAGCTTTTTTAGGAAAGTTTGCAGCACTTATTAAAGACAGATGGGTTAAGTTTAATCAGATTTGCTGTGTTCAAACTGTATCTCATGTGATCTCATTTTTGAATGATCGTATATGCGCTTATGGCTGGGTGAGCACAATAGAGTCATTACTTTTAAAATGGAACAAAATGGTGCAGAACCGACTCTACTAACAAATACTTGTAAATTCACTCTGTTTTAGTGGTTGATCTTGATCTACAGTTTGACTTCAGAAAGGAGACTAGAGAGAGCACTCCTCACATGTGTCTCCTGTCCTACTCTCTTTAGTCTGCTTCTATCTTTGTTGCCACATGAGTGATTGTTTTCAATGAGCAGTGAGGGTAAAAAAAAAAAAAAATCAGAGTTTAGAGGGAATAAAGTTAAAATAGTGAGAGAAACACAGCCTGCAGTTATGGGCAGGACACGGCACTGCTTTGGCACACAATCAGACCCACAGCCAGAGGCTCTTCTCCGTTGTCTTCTTTATTCTTTCTTTTCCTCCTCCTGTCCATTTCCTCCTTCTGTACTTATAATAGCTGAGAATGTAACATACTGCTGTGACATCTTCCTCTACGCCTCCAGCAACAAAACGCACAGGCTCATATGCAAGCCTTGAATTCTTTGTGAGACATAAACAACTGTTCCCCTTTCACAGAATTATTATGGATGGTTATTAAATTAAGTTTAACTTTGTGACTTCTTTAAATGCTCAACATTGTTCATGTCCGTGTGAGCTGCAGTGATTTAAATTGAGATGAATTTAAAATCTCAACTTCTCAGAGAGTTTTTCTTGTTTAGAATGATTAGCTGTTCTAATTGGCTTGTTCATTATTAGTCGTGACCCATCATCCCCAGAGACGGTAAAAAATTTGACCTGCTAAGCATGTCTCACTCTAAACTGCCCATCACCCACCTTGGGTCTTGGGGTGGGCTTCAGGTTGCCTTGGAAACACCACCCCTTGGTCATTGGGTCCATTTTCTCACTTGGCATTGAGACCATACAAAGAATAATTGTACTGTTATGCAATTCGTCTGGATAAAACAAACCTTCCTTGGCCCCTTTTGTGGGCACCATAGCATGGCCATAAGGGGAGGGGCCCCATGTTCCCTATATGACTGAGTACACAGTCTGCAGTGATGTCAAAACTGGGGAAAAACCCTCCATTACAACCTCTGCTTTCTGAGTTTGCATTGTTTTCAGTCATTGATTAATGAACAGTGAACCGATCATTCAACTGCTGTTTAAAACATGGGAATGTCAGCATATTGCATGTTAACCTCTCCTCTGTAGGGAACCTTTGTGTTCACTCTTCTCAGCATGTAAGTGTGGGTTGACATGTTTTTGAAGGCTAAGTTAGCATCAGCTTGCTTCCCTCGACAAAAACAGCAGAATTTTTCCATTGGCTTTTGGGATATTTGCAGAAAAAATAAGCTCTGTGACCATTAAGTTTATGCTTAAATACAATCAGCATAAGTAAAAAGCTAAATGTAGGCTATAAACAAACTTAATCATGATTGCATGATTTCAACGTCAGCATCATTTCGTGTATGAAAAATCTTTCAGTCTTTATTAAAGCTGCAGTCCGTAGGTTTTGCTTCTTTGTCGCCATCTATGTTTGAAAACCTGGAATTGCAGTTACTTGCTTGCGTGGGTTGTACTCACAGCTCCAGCGCGGATGAATCTAATGTTTTGAGGTGAATGTGTGTCAGTCTGTCAGTCACCGCACCGGTGTGGATGTTTACTGTACTTCGCAATCACAGATTAGTCTACGTCTTGGAATATATGACCCAAATAAGAATTTTCACCGGATATTGCCATCTGAACAAGTAAGTTACAAGTCAGTCACGTTTGTTCTGACCAACTGAGGAAAAAAGCATTACCATAAATTGCGCTACCAATGGTGATTTAATCTAAAGATCGGTTAGCTCATATCACATCAAACAGTGCAAATTATTATAATTGTTATACTTTATTCTCAAATTAACAACATCTGCATTGCGTCACTATGAGTATAGTGTGTATTAGCGTGTAGATTTCAATTTCTTTACAGTTTAATCTAATTGTCATACCATTCGAATTTCATATTAAGAAATTCTTTTAACCCAAAAAGCAAACTATGCTCCCTTCGAACTGGTTTTCTTTAAAATACAAATCTTGTGTAAACTCAGGCTATCTGTAATCAGAAGCACATTTAAAACTGGAATATAATTTAATTTCATTCACTTGTGTTTCATAAACGCATAATACTTTCTGGATTACAATCCGCCATCAAAATGATACATTTAATTATTCCAGCTGCTGTGAGAAAAGGCTATAAACAATGCACCACCTGCAGCATCCACTCATGCTATAGCCTACTAGCTGGGACAACTTCTTTATGTTTACAGACGTGACGTAATGACGCAGTGCCATGCTCGAATTTCCCACGAAAACCTACCCGTACCACTCAAATTAGAAAACATTATTATAAGCTTACCGTTGTGAATCGGGCTAAAGTAAGGAGATAGTTTTGAACACTGGCTGGTTATGTACTTGCTCAAATATTGATTTCGGATCATTTTTAACCAAAAAAAGTTACGGACTGCAGCTTTAAAAAAACAACAACAACAAAAAAAACACATTTTCCCTGAAATTTTCAGTTAGAATAGTTTGCAAAAGTGTGATTATTACTAGAGGTCGACCGATAGTGGATTTTACCGATACCGATAGCTAGGTTGGACCACGCTGGCCAATACCAATTAACCGATAGTTTTTAAAATGGATACTGAACGAAAACTAAATAGAGTTTTACTATTTTTAAAAAAGCAATAACAGTACTGAACCATACTTTGTAAATGAATAAAAATTTTGTATTAATATTAATTACTATATTGATTATTAAAGTTATTTCATAGTTTACTAATGTTAAAAGAAGAAACTTTAAAATTTAAAGATGAAGCCTATTAATAAGAGTAAATGTTGAAATGAAATGAACATACTCTAACAAGGAACAATACTTCTACAGCTTTCATTAATGTTACAAATGGACTCTTATTGTTAAGTATTACCATTTAATTTCAACAGTCATACTTAAAGATGGCCATCTTGAAATACCTACACAAGGCCATATTAAAATTACATGCACAGGTTATTGATATTGTATGTGTACTCTCACATACAATACTGCATGATTATCTAATCAAAATATAAAAAAAAATGCAAGTGACACACTGTGCAAAAGCGCAGCGCTGCATCTTGGAGAAGTCACGGGTATCACACACACCAGACGCGTCACGTTCAATTCAAGCATAAACGTGGCATAAATGAGTTTGAAGTTCGGTGTTTAAAAAAACAGCGCAAACGGAAAGAGAAAGCACGATCTGTATTACAGCTCTCTTGAAGCATACAGACTGTATTAGAGTCACAGAAGGACAAATGTTTTGCTGAAAAATGCAAAATACATAATTTATAGCCTAGGGTGAAGTCATTATGTACATTAACAATGATTTGAGACAAACAGGCTATAATGTTATTTAGTGGAAAACTATGTGAATGGCGCTCTGTTCCGCGGCAGGATTTTCTGTCGGCTGCATTTAAATGCGCGTTTGAAGTTTCCCGCTCTGTGCAGCGCGCTGTGTCACATGCCAAAACAAACAACACGTGCTGTCAGTGATTTCCGCCTCTAGAGGCCGCTCTCCTTCTGTATAATGACAGCAGACCATTCTCAGCCACTCCAGCAACAGATGCAACACAGAAAACTATCGGCATGGATTTTTGCCGATAACCGAAAGTTCCGCAAATCAACTATCGGTGCCGATTAATCAGCAAAACCGATGAATTTAATGTCGTAGAATAAAACATTAAATTATCTTGAGGTTGTGTTCACAAAAGACCTTATTTCAGGCATTTCCATTAAAAAAAAACCCATTGACTTCAGGACAATGGAACTGAAAGCACTAAAACACTAACTCGATTCTTAAAGGTAATATTTATAGTAATTATTAGCAGCCAGAAAAGTTTCATATTGTTGCATCCATAAGACATTATAATATTCTTATACTTCTTATAAAAATAATGCATTTGCTCACTAAAGTAAACCCGCATGGGTGATGTTTAGTGTTTAATGTTTGACATCTCTGCTATAGCCGCTCTGCATGTTGCAGGTAATTTAGAGAAAAGAAATGCAGCAAACATGTGTAGGTGTTTGGTGTTAATCTTTCTCTTGACATCACAGATTGGGTGATGATTAGGGATGGGCGATATGGGCTTAAAAATATATTTTTACAAATATATTTTTATAAATATACCCTGCATTACTGAGTACTAGGGATGCACCGATAGGATTTTTTTTGGGCGATACTGATTTTAACAAACAACTATTGGCCGATACCGATACCGATATTGGTCTGTTGTATAAAGCAGGGCTTAAAAACAGAAAAAAATAATCGACTGGTTCTCTCCAGGCAGAATTGGTATTTGAACATATCTGTTCCTGCTAGGGGTGTGCGATATTGACAAAAAAGATATCTCGATATTTTCTGGGTTTTTTCGATAACGATAATTAGATGATATTTTGCTGAGTGAGTTATTGTGCTGATATCTTAAGGACTGCCATGGACAGCTGACTCCTGAAGTTTTTGATATTTTTCATATTCCGTGTGGTGGCCAGTTCACAGCAGAAATTAATTTTAATTTAACTTAAATTAAGTTTAAATTGATTTTTACCTTTTATGGACATTTTTACCTTTATAAAGCCATTTTTTTCTAAAAGTGTGCATCACCTTTTGAGTCAAATTCTTACATTTATTCAGTCAATTACTATAATAAGAGATTTGAGCTGTTACCAAACAAATTAAATCAGTATCAACAAAATTCATCTTTGCTATGTAGAGGAAACACAGAAGCTGCATCTGAAGTGGAATAGATATATTTACCCACTGTTTAATGCAGCTCTGAGGGACATGGAATGCTTTAACCTGCAGTTACAAATGAATAAATAATGTTTTGATACATAAAACGCTGAATACTGATATTTGAAATTATTTTAAATTTAAAAATTTTTTTTTTTTTTTTTTTAATTAAAACCACCAGTAGGTGGCATCAAGTCACTGTTAATGAGTGAGTCATTGCGATTGAACCGAATCATTTAAACGGTTGATTAATTCAGGAAAGAAACACCGACATGTTGCTCAGAGACGCAAAACAGTGCTGTGACTGAGTTTGGAGTTATTTCTGTTGGTGAAATAGAGCAAAAACGAGCAATATGGTGTCTAAAACGTAAGTCTCTTAATATTAACTTCTTGTTTATTGAACTGTTATAAAATCACATTTGTAATCATGATGATTTTTGAAGCAAAAAAATGGCGCTCGATCTTTGTATGATATTGTTTAACTATATGAAATGATATAAATATATACATTTTCTGCCCCATATCTTGAATTTTCTGATCATTCTTCATGCATTTTAATACCAATCATGCAGCGAAAGAACGCACTCGCACGTGCTCTAGTCTAACCTACTAGACTTCTTTACATAATGTATGTGTGCACTCTGTGTCTTTTGTTTGATTTTTGCAATACACTCGATAATGTCAAATCGCATATCGTATTATTATTACTGATATAGCCTATGCAAAGGTTGATGTTACATATTAATCTGTTAATGGAACAAAATATATTTTGTGTGTAGGCATATTCCTTTTTATGTAGCCTATTTTATTCTGTTTTGTCCGTTCTCAGATGCATATTAACACATAATGGTGAATCGCCATTGCGACTTACCTATGATGAATTTACAACTGAGCACGGTCATTTCACATATATTTTGTACAGATTTTATTTTGTTTTGGCAAGTATTTAATTATCCTGCCCAGAGAAAACTGTTGGATTTTGTAACAGACATGCAACTCATTGTCTCCATGCCGTTCATTTATAAACCATCGGTATCGACCCTTTTCATGCTATTTCCGATATGCCGATAGCTCTAAATTAATCAAAAATCGGCCGATAAATATTGGCGGGCGATACATCGGTGCATCCCTACTGAGTACACAGTAATGTATTGACTGTTTAATTCATACAGGAAGGCGGAGGGCGCCCTTGCGCAGAAACTCCACATATCTATAGCAAATGTAATGCTACTGACGACGCTCTATGAAATCCCTAATATGGACAAAGGTATTCAGTTAACGTTATTGCTGAATAAAACGCACAAGGGAGATTTTTAACTGATGAAACTTGAAGACAATAAACATACGATTGCACAAAATATATGCTTTATCTGTGTTCTTCAAGCAATCTTAAGTAAGGAAAGTATATTTATAATGCAATGCTAATCGACAGCCTTTATCACTGTATATAATACTGTCATTCTGTAATATGAAACCACGTCTGGTCACAAAAAGAAGTTATTTCAAACACTCAACTATGTTAAGTTAATTTGGAGAAAAAGCATGAAATGATATCTTTGTTGGACAACAGGTTGCTAAACAGGCTCATACACATGCAAAACTGTATCGCACATGTGCTACTGTAGTACATTTATTCAGACCGATTTTTTTGTGCACCGTACAGCCCTGACCAAACCAGTTCCAGGTTGTAGGAGCTCCTCATTTAGCGATAAACTCCTCAATTTCACGTCCGCCTTCCGCGATGTCTCTCCGCACTGTCGCACACAGAAATATGTCAACAACGAGACTTTATCGTTGTTATTGCGGAAAGACTAATTCTTATCGTGGGGAGAATTTTTACCGGTATATCGCAAACGATAAGACATCGCCCATCCCTAGTCATGATATCATTCTCAAAGTGCCATGCATGCCCTCCCTAATAATTTTGAAGCTTATGTGACTGTTTAGGCTATACCTTCAAAACCGTTTCCCATTGTTGCAGCTGGATCTGTGTGGCACATATAGCAGGATGAGGCTGATAATGATTTAGCAGGATAATACTTTCAGTCTGAGCTCTGAGTAGTGTGCAATGACGTTATATAATTGAGTATTAGATAAGAAGGATTGAATTAGGAAGGCAGCTGGTCTGCCAGCCCCTGTGCTTTGTTTGCTGGTCTGTGATGGTATCGTGTCTGCTGCTGTATGAAGCTGTAGCTTTATTGATTAATGCTAGTAACATTGTATAATCAGAGTATAGGTATAATGTGAAATCACTGATCCATGCTTATCAAATGTTTGCTTTTATCACATATGGATTGATGTTTTTAAAAGTAAAATGACTCTGGCTTGTTCCTCATCCGACCAGTTCCTATTATGTAGCCTGTTCTCACAAGAACTACAGCACTGCATGTTGTTACAATTTAGTGTTGAGTTTTTTTTTTAGTTTACATTTTCAGTTTTCAGTTCATGTGACAGTTTCATAATTTCACTGATTTAAATAAGTCAGAAACATAAAAATGATTGGTGTCCTGCATACATCACCAGATAGAAGTCTGACATTTCATTGGAAGAATGTGTTGAGATTTTATCTAGTTGAAATAAGTGACTGCATAATCCATGAGTGAGCCTAAATTTTGGGCTAATGTGGTTTGTCTACAATATTCAGCATTTGGAGTGTCCTAAAAGAGTGACCGTGTGCTCCATCTCCATATAAGGGCTTTCCACACAACCTTTCCTATACATCTTTTCGTCACTCTCAGCAAACATATGAGGCTCTTTCGTCTGAGAGACACACAGCAAGATCCACAAGCAATGCCAAATTTGCCATCTTCAAAACCAGTTCAAGCACAATAAACACCTTTAATACAGACCCAGATTACAGACATCTCATTAGCCAGCCATGCATACGCATATATGCGTTGTTATTCAGAGAAACCTCATAGCTCAAGCTATAAGGCAGCTTTTCTTAATCTTTCACTGTATACAATGAAAATTTAGAATGAAATGTCTATGGAAAAATTCATCTTAACATGATTATAAGGCCACCCAGAGTATGCGATTTTTGCATGTGTGGTTTCAGTTGTTCTTTAACTTTTTTTTTTTTTGTCAATTTAGAATATATTTCAGTATGAGCGTTATTAGTGAATCATAATTTGTTTGTGAATAAATCTGCGTTTGTACGCAGATTTCCTGTACAAAAATCTGTGTATATGCACACTTAGTAAATAAGACCCATTTTAAGTGGTTCAAAACACCATGATACTAGGGTGTTGTGAGTTGTCCAGTTATGTTACTAGGGTGTTCTGTGTGGTTGCTAGGTGGTTAATGGGGAGTTCTGGGTGGGAGTCCAGCTCAAAGTCTCTGTGATTATTCTGATCCCTAAGATCTCTTCTTCTCATCTCTTCCCTTCTTCAGTCTAAGCCTATACTCTAATACACTACTGTAAGGTTGTTTAGGAGCTCTCAGTTGAGTTTGCTTTGTGAGGGGCCTCATTTCTTCATGCACAGACAACCGAGCAGTCATGCTTTCAGTGAGGCGTGTGTTCATATGCCTGGGCAAGTTAAAAAGCCATTTGTGCTGCCTCTTACATAAGTCCATTACATGAGGGCTGTAACAGTGGTCTTGTCTTTGGGCCCTAGTTGTCATTATAAGCCTAACTGTTTTTAGCATGTGGATTGGTAAGAAATATCCGTGTGCTGACAGCCTGACTCAAGGAGAGAAAGGATGACTCTGAACATACCTCAGGCTGATAGGATGGGGGTTGGTGGGTACATGAGATATGCAAGGACAAAAATCCCTTCCTGTTTCAGAGGCATTTTTTCAGGCAAAAAAAGAAGGTTGTCGTTTTGAATTTGGATTTCTTATCTTCATTCAAGAAGGCACCTCTTTGCTTGTCTGGTATTTTCACTGGAATGTTTTGTGGTTCCTCAGAATTTCTTAGTCCCAGAATTTCAAGAGAAAAGTACAGCGTCACAGCATGTGTCAATCCCCAGTAGGGCTGCAACAACTAATCGATAAAATCGATTATTATCGATAATAAAAATCATCGACAACGATTTTCATTATCGATTAGTCAGGTCTGCCCACAGTGCACGTCCAACTTCAGCCGGTCGCGTCAAATTACAGCACTAAATAATGCATTTCTATGTACAAAATGGATCTAAAAATAGTGGAGGAAACAGAATGAGATGCTGCGGGAGAAGTACGTGATCCAAGCTGCACAATACATGAGAATTCTTTATTTTAAGCTTTAAGCTAATGCATTAGCGTAATGGCTGGTCTTGTCAGGCGCTTTGACAGATGCGTGTGCGTCCTCAGCGCAAACACTTTCAGTTTACGGTCATATCCTTATCTGTAAATGTCACAAATTCACGCGAGCATTTCCATTTTTGCATAAAGTTCCGTCCTGACAGTCTGTGTTAAGTTTAAATCTTTACTGAATGATTTAAACCGTCAGAGAGGGATTAATATTCAGCGCAAAAACATTCATTGTGCTGAAATATCTGTTGTTGAACGTTAAATTAAGGTTTACAAGTCAACATGTAGCGCACGTATTTTATGAGAGTAGGAACTGTAAAGGGATAACAGCATGTAATTGTCTGAATATAAATATCAGACGCTTCATAGCCGCCTTTTACAGGATAAAGAAATTACAGTAAATGTGACTGTGATCAAAAAGTGAACGCGTGTTCCTGCAGAACATTACTCTTACCTGTTGGTTAACACTGAGTTTGTGTTTTTATTCGTCTTTATTATTATCTTAATTTTTGATGAAGAGATTTAAACTATAGGCCTATATACAGTGCTTAAATTTATTAAAACAAATTTATGTAAGGTTTATAACAAATTATGTAAGGTTTGTGCTTCTGTTACTCTAAACTAACAGTATTGGTGTTTACTAAAATCATTTTTTAGCTATCTGTATTGGTTAGTCCTCCAATATGCGTATGTTATTTAGTACTACAGTAGTACAGTAGGCTATTTCTAATGCTATAATATAATTATTGCTGTTATCTATGAAAGAATGAAAGATCTATGAAAGATTTTTTCAGATACCCAGTTACAGTCAAAAAGTAGCTAAACAATGCCAGCAAGAATGCATTCTGTTATGAAAGGCAGGAGGCCATTTTTTTTTATTATGTGAATAAATACTATTTAGTTGTTTCAGTTTGTTATTTGCCAAATAAATGACAATAACAATTTTGGATTTAAACAATTCTTTGACAAATTCCTAAAATATTTGTGTTTTCTCTTTTACGGAGCCCCGCACATGACATGCAGGGAAAAAAATAGTAGGCTAAATCGTGCACACGATTTATAAATCAAGGGAACGAATTTGTAAATCGTGCGCACGATTTAGCAAATTGAGAGAATGAATTAGCAAATCGAGCACACGATTTAGCAAAGCAAGGGAACATAAGAAATTAAGCACTGTATGTTTTCATAGCATTCAGTTGGCACGTTTGTTTGAAGAACATTGGGCAGAATGTGGAAGTGGTTTTTTGTCAATAAAATAAAAAAAAGAAAATGTAGCTTTTATCCGATTAATCGATTAATCGAAAAATTCATCGGCCAACTAATCTATTATCAAAATAATTGTTAGTTGCAGCCCTAATCCCTAGTGTTCAACTGTTCAACAGTCAACTGTTCTGAGGAACTAACTTCCTGTTTGAGTTGTGCCATAGGTTCTGCTTGCTTAATGATGAAGGAACCATTCATAATGAATTGTGACAGCATGTGCTGAATCAACATACAGCTTATCGCTAATTTAAACAGTAGAATTTGTTGTTAAGCCTAATTTGTTATTGCCCTAATCTTGTAACTAGGGATGAATCGATAAACTGTGTGCCCAATATTTTTGAATGATATTCACCTTTTCTACTCAGTCTGTTATTGGATCTGTAAATGCCTTAATTTGGTAAGGCATTTAACATTACTCAGAGCAAGAAGTAATTTTCTTAACAACTTTGCACTATTATTATTATTATTATTATTATTATTATTATTATTATTATTATTATTACACACTGGTTATACACAGATTGCTATATGTTATATATGTTATGTCAAGTTCAGCAGCCCTGTTTGCTGTTGTGAACATGCTATTTTACCTCATGGTGTCATGTACACTTATTTTCCATTTACAGATTCTCACTTCCTTGTCTTGTTGATGCCCACGCCATGAGTCATGGTTTTGAGCAGAGTAGTTTTTATTTATTTTTTTATTTTTAACTACGATTTGTCTTTTCTTTAAAGTTCTTAATGTCTTATCTAGTGAATTAACACAATCTGTAATGTTTGTATCTTTTGTACTAGTTCATTATAAATACATTTTTGTATTGTAACACAGCTGGCAAAGAAGACACTGTGCATTGTGTGAAATGTTGTGTAATTTAATACAGATTTCAGTGATTCATTGGTGAAAAATGTCAGGACAAACACTTTTAATTAGGATAAAACAAAATAATCCTGTATCGAATGCATTAATGTGCTTTAACTCTTTGGCTCAAGAGGCGGAGAAGGAAAATTGGGTTATGTTTAATTAAACTGTGTTTTCATGGACGTGGACAAACACATTTTGCTGGCACTCAGACTGGGTCTCTTTTATTTTGCCTTCACTCATTTAATTTTCTTTTCCAGAGCCAGACAGGTCCATTATTGTATCTTTTCTCGCAGTCTTTGTATCTTTCTTTTCTGTCTCTCTGCCTGTGTAAGCAGTTAGATTAGATCCTGTCAAGCGTAGGGGAACGTCTGAACTCGTCGCTTGGGAAACAAGCGGATGAGTGGACCAAGCCAGACAGAGGCTGTCCCCAAATCATCCCTGGAGCCATGTCAACTTTAATACCAATGTTTCCTTCTCTTCTCTGAATAAAAACCTAGCACCTGCTCTGTAATCAAGTGATAGGAAGAGAGAACAGAAAAGGGTGTTTTTGGTAAGCAGAAGCAATGAAACAAAAGTTTCAGTTTAGTTTTCCAGATTCAAGAGAGCTTTGTAGGATACTTTAGTGTTTTGGTGTATGAAGAGTGATATTTTGCAGACTTACAGTCCACTGTGGGAGACAAAACAACAACATAGTTCTGGCAAACCAAATGTTATATGTAATTTAAAATGGCACATTGACCATGGTCTGTGGAATTGGACAATGGATTTATTTTTCCGTGGGGTTAACCTTTTAGTATATATGCATCACAAGCTAGGTATAAAGCAGTACAATATTTTGGATGGACTCAATGGACTGACCTTCTATCTGTCATAGCCTTGTTTTTTTTTTTTTATCAGTCTAGCTACTTCTAGGTTTATGATGGTTGTGGTAGTCTTCCTATATCCCATCCCCCTCTCTCTCAAGCACAGGGCACATTGTCTGTTTCTTTCTATCCTACACATACAGGCATTCTCCACCCCCTCCTCAGATTGTGTACTAGGACATTTTGTACTAATCATAAAGAAAGCAGAAAAACCAGCCCATGGTGATTTGCAGGCATTAAACATGTTTACGTTTATATACTCGCTACAATTCAATAAGCTAGTAGGTATCAAAATATGAATTATAGAGACCTGCTGAAAGGTCATAAAAAGTTAAAGTGAGTGGCTAGCGTTATGCGTCCATTAAAGAATACATGCGCAGTGGACCAGTGGTAGTTCAGTCTTTAAGTAATCTAAATGTTTAATGCCTGTATATTGGTTTGCCAAGCTGTTGGCAGTAGTGGACAACATTTTAAAGTCGTCTCACATCCTCTTTCGTTAACTCACACACTTTTCCACTGACTGATCGTCTTCCTGCAGATCAACTGCATTCCCAATTCCAACATTCCCTAAAGCCACTGATCCTGCTTTAAACCTTCTGTTTTCTTTCCTAATAGTTGTTCCTAAATCCTGCAGCTAATACTTACTGCTCTTTGGAGTCTTTATAAACCGACTGCCTTAGAGAGTTGTAACATTCATACTTTGAATAAAATTGTTGGTCTGCTTAATTAAATTTGTTTAATTGTATTAGTTTCCACTGTAAATGTTTAGACCTTATACTCTGCACCCAGTAGGCTGCTTACAGTGTGTAGAATATGTTCAGTGAGCTTCTGTCAATACCTGGTGGCATTAAAACCAGGATATAGATTACAGTTTACAAGCAAATGACTGGTTTAAAACTAAGTGCATCCTCAGTGACCATCTGCGTACTTGCTCTTTGTGAAAGTGTATGAAACAATACTGTATATATGTACATGAAATAAACAATAGTAAGTATAATGACTTGTTAAAATCAGTTCATTTTAAAATGCAGTAAAACCTGCTTGTTTGTGGCGTCATGTTAAAGAATTTTTTTGGCTTATAAGTTCACTGCAGTGCAAGTGTTCCATTTGGGACAGGGCCATATTGCCTGATCACAAGGTCACATTTATGGTCTGTATTAGGGATGGCTCGGTACACGTATCGGTACCGTTCGGTTCTCGGACAAATTCCAAATGGAAGTGATCATCCCTATCCCTTTGGAGTGGGGACTTTGGAGTGAGCAGGGCACGTGCGTGCCATTATGTAGTCGTTTGGAATGCACTTGGCGAAGGGAGCGATTATAATTTCCTCATCTTCAGCTGGCATGTTACCATGACAACGCAGCACGGTGTACGTCAGCAGATTCGCTGACGGACGCCGGCATAAAAAAATATACATTTTACATTTGAGTTTTATACATATTAGTTTTTTATAGATTAGCACATTTGAAAAAACTTTTAACATAAAAAATGTATGTTTATTTGCAACAGTTATGCTAAAAACAATAAAAAGACATTTATGACATTAAAACAGCGACATCTGCTGATTGACACCGTGCTGCATTGTCACGTGAACATGCCAGATGAAGATGAGGAAATTACATCACTCCCTTCGCCAAGTGCATTCCAAACATTTTTTTTTTTTTTAGTTTGTTTGTTTCTAACAAAAGATGATTGTTCAATGATTTTATTATTATTATTATTATTATTATTATTTTTTTTAAATAAGCAAATAAGGGACAGAATAACTCTTCACCTAAATGCGGAAAGGCATGGTGGTCAGGTTTCTTTGTTATTGTCATGCCATTATTGTTGGGCTTATCCTGAATCTCATTTGGAGATGGGATTTAGATACTGTGCTCTTGTGTTGTCACACCATACTTCTGGCATCAACTAAGGATTCATCCTATTGGAAACAAGGCTAGCATGACAACCTATATGCTTTGCAACAAAGCACAGAAACCCTGCCCAATCTCGGATAAACATAGTTCACTGATTCTGCTGTGCTGACTCGGCTGCCCTGAGCATTGCCTGTTAAGGAAGTCAGGCATTTGATGTCAATCGATGGCTTTAACATTCTGAGGTGAGCTACTAAAATCATCTATAATAACCTCATAACTTCAGTGTATTTTTGAGTTGGACTAAGCAGCTGTTTTGATTTGTAAAGCAGACCTCATCTGAAGCAGATCTCCTTGTTGTGAATCGTTCAAGTGTGAGTGGAAGACGTGATGCTGCAGTGACTCTACATACATGATGAGATCCAGTGCTAGTGTTTTTATCCGGGCCTGAATAAGCCTGTGCTCTGTGGCGTGTCTGCTGCAACAGTCAGGTCGAATTAGTTGCATGAATGCCTAAAACTTATGATTCACTCTGGCTTCTTGAAACATTTCACTTAGTGTGCTTCTCAGTTTAATGAACTGCAACCCCTTAGGCTCCCACAATCCTTTGCACTCTCCCACAACAATCCGCAGGTGGTCATTATTTGCGACTAATAACATTTCCCTGTCTTTAGGGATGAGTATGTCTGGTTATTTTCTGTTTCCAACGTGACTTCTCAAAGGGTCAGAAAATACATCATATGGGTTATTGTCTGATAATTACAGCCATTTTTCAGTATTGGTAGATATTATGTATTTAGTTCTCCTCCATGTTCATAATATTGCACAATTCACTTTTAGCATTTAAAGTAGTTGTTCTTGACCTTTTTGATTCCATTGTTCACAACAATATTTAAAGTGGCTATGACTTTTGCAGTTGTTACAAACTCATTTCTCATTTCTACCCAATAAAATATTCTAGAGCGGCATAACTAGAAAAATCAATATGCATATTCAAATGTATAAAATGCTCATGGAGTTGTAAGATTTTAATTTTATTAACTTTTTAATATTAACTTTACCAGGTCAGCCTTCTTCCTAGAAATCAAACTTATTTGATTCTTAGTTGATTTAGCTTAATGCATATCATTAATTGTTTTAATAATATTATTATCTTAATATATTATCGACCATTTATTGTTAGTACCCATAACATCAAAATGATAATTGGCTTACCATATCAACCTTAATTTAAATATCTGTGCATCTCTAGTCCTCATCTGTTAACCTGTTCAACTAAAATAGATTAAACCTTTTACATTGATTCCCGCACACATCAAACAAACTCAAACATGTGCCTCCAAAGCCTCTGGGATTTTAATAGCAGCATATGTGTCACAGCGCCTGTGGATTGAAAGCCTGACTCATGACTTCATTACATTCAGCTTCATTCTATTCTCGAGATGTTGGGTGAGAAAGGGAGAAATTATGTTATGATGCAGGGGTATAAATCCTCAGACTTTCAGTGAAGAGGGCTCAGGCATCTTCTGCTCTGGCGTTTGATCTGTGGCAGAATGCTTTCGTCTAGCCACAGCATTGGCCTACTTTTTGGGAGAGCTCTGGCTGCGTGCCCCTCAAGCCTGTTCATCTGTTCCTCCCCCGGCCACGTCGCTCTGTGCACATCTGAATCTGTTGAATCTCTGATTTCCCTCCTGTCAGTTCATTTATTATTCATCATTTCACCATTTACCATCATTCAGACCATCCCCCCTCGTTTATAAGAGACTGTTCATACTGTTTGAAGAAATCTCTGGCTGTGATCATCACGTTACTGTTATTGTCCTGCTGACTCATCCTGCCTGAGATTATTAGTCTCCTTGCATTCTGGGTTTAGGAGTATGTGCTTGTGTATTTTATGTGGCAGGGCACACTGCAAAAATTAGCATTTGTATTGACATTTAGTGTCCGGTCACCCTGTTTTCACTCTGTGAACCAGATGCTATTTAGACTTTGTTTTTTTCCTTTAAATGTGCCAGATACTCCGTTCCTGTGCCACACAGGCAAGTCAAAGTCCTCTAAACGAATGCAAAACAAACAGATATGGATTTCTCTTCCTCATCAAGCATTTGCCCATTCAAAATGCAGTCATTTGGTTGTGTACCATTTGAAATATACACTCTAAAAAATGCTGGGTTGTTTTAACCCAATTTTGGGTCAAATATGGACTAACCCAACTTTTGGGTTAAAAATTTAATGTAAAAATTTAACCCAACAGCTGGGTTAGTCCATATTTGACCCAAAGTTGGGTTAAAACAACCCAGCATTTTTTAGAGTGTAACGTTGCATGAAAAATAACCTTTGAAACTCACCTGGTGATGTGATCGGATGAGGTCACCGGTCATAAATCGGTCAAATAGCCATGATTGATATGTGGAAACAAAACACATCGACATCATATAGGTTATTCATAAATATTCTTATATATTTATCTATCCATCTATCTCTGTTGATATTGTATATTTAATAATGCAAGCTAATTCCCTCTATTTTGAGATCAAACACTAACTTAAATTTAAGCTTTACAAACACTTAAACGTAATTGTTAGCAAATCTTAAAATAAAAATCATTGTAGCATTTAAAGCTACTGAGTTTTGTTTTTGTTTTGTTTTGAATGGTTAATTTTTCATTTGTTTAGAAAAAAAATGGTATAGGATTTCTGTTAGTCATCTATCGGGTATCAGCACATGAAAATAATTGTCTTATTGGTATCATCCCGAAATCTAATGTGTGTGCATCCCTAATCTGTTTTCGTTTGAAAGTTTTGTCAATTGTAATGTCATTGTGGAGGTATTTAGATGGGAGCTAAATTGATTTGCTGGTGTGTGACACCAGAGGATGATTTAAAATTTTACTTTAAAACACTTTTGGATTCAACATCTCATTCATCAGCCAATATTCACTTATTCGACCAGACCAAAATCACAAGATGTGTCTTGAGACTTTCTCTTGTTGCCTAATTTTAGACACATTCAAACGTGTTTGGCCTGAAGGCACAATGTTATATAAAGAAAGCCCTGTTCACACGGTAGCCACAGTTTAGAGCAGCGACCATTCGCAGCCACTCCCTCGCTGAGAAGTCTGTGACAAATTCCCGACAGCACGCAGGAGGTTTTTTCATTTAAAAACTCACTTAGTGATGTCTGCCTATGTTCATGTAGGATCATGTAGATCCCTTTAACTATTTCTTCACTTCATGCGTCATTGTGATTTCAGGGTTTTGTACAGAGGCAACACACCTCTGAATAGCCAAAAGATATTTTCCACAATCACTTATTTGCCTTATTTCACCACAGATGTTCACTGCCAGCTCTCTGCTGTTTACTCTAGTGTGCAAGAATTGTGCTGCTGAAAATATTGCTAATGCCTTTGCCAGGAGAAGACATTGCACTGCATTGATGCTACTGATGAAACTGATATATTAATATCTTGATATTAAGGAAGTGCAAAGGAATCAATAGTCTGGGTTCAAGCATCAGTTTAGAGCAAATGCCAATTTAGGATAGCTTTCTGTACAAACCCTTTCATAATAAGCACTTGTGTACGAGATAAAACGTTTCCTCTTACTTAATTTACCTAATTAAAGTTTTATAACCATGTTAGACAGATATACGAACACTTATCTTTGGTAAATAGTGGTTGTATAAACAACGTGCCACTTCCATCAACCATAAAAAGCAACCACAGTATTTGCATGAGCATTCATCAGTAATTATTTACACTTTGCACAAGACCAGGTGCTCTCAGTTTCTCTTGTATTTGCACTAGTCATGAATACCATGAATTATCTCTCTAATGAAATAGGGCTAAGAAAACAGTAAATGTGTGCTTTAGCTCATTTAATGACATTCCCTGGTAGATGATGTGAAATTTAATGGCATTGTTATTTAGGATTGTTGCACAGTTGTGGCTCCTGGTCTGTTCTGGCATGTAGAATAGGGCTAAAGCTAACAGGAAATGTTTGGGGGATTTTGCTAGGGGCCTGGCTTTCCTAAATCTACTCATCCAGACGGGCTGAGAGAATAAGCACCGCCACAAAATGAAGCGATCTGTCGCATCAAATGGAGCACCAGCTAACTGATTGCCATTATTTATTGTCTAGTGTCCCATCACCCATTTTCTGTCCTGGTGCATACTTTCTATCATGAACTGCATTGCTATTTCCCTCTCTTGTTCGGACAAACCTTCATGTAGTGCTGAGATGGCCCACAATGACTGCTGGGTTGTGATATATTGATTGAGTGTTTGCATTGCATCTCAGATTGAGTGTTTCTCCTATGATTTGTCTTCGTTCTTGGATGGTGAAGTGAGGTGATTGGGACATAACCCAACAGATCAACCTTCACTTGCAAGTCTACGGCCATGAACTGGTTCAGATAAACATGAATGCCACTGAAACCATCAACATAATAAATAAGTTGATGGTTACCCGAGACTGTTTATGTGAGTATGTAGCTCCACTGAGACTAGCTGATTCCTATTTTTGATTAGCACTTCAAAAGTTCCAGTTTCAGCTGACATTCTGAGAAGGGTGTGAAACTGATCTTTTGGTTCAACAGAAGAAACGTGTTTGTACATGAACTAGTTTGGTATCTTTTCGCATATCTTGTCATAAAGGTGACAATGAAATGTTTGATGCACATGTGATATTTGTTTGACGTAATGGAAAATGAAGCATGAAGTCAGCCAACGAAATGGCTGATTTGTCAAAGATTCTTCTGTTAGGACAAAAACTAACCTAATATTAAAAACATGTACAATTCTGTTCAGAAGTTTAAATGTGATAAGATTATTTTATTTGTTAATGTTTTTTGAAGGCTGCATCAAGGCTGCATTGTTTGATCAACAATGTGAATTATTATTATTACAAAATAAAAAATATTTTCTTTTTGAATGTGTTTTAAAATGTCATTTATTGTGATGCAGAGCTGAATTTTCAGCATCAATACTGCAGTTGTTAGTGTCACATGATCCTTCAGAAATCATTCTAATATGCTGATTTGCTGCTCAAGAAATGTTAATTATTATGTTGTAGAAACCGTTATACATTTTTCAGGATTTTTTGGTGAATAGAACACCTAGTTCTGCTGTTGTTATCAGTATCAGCTCTTATATGTCTTCTCGATCCCCGCTGCTGTGCTTCCCTTTAAGTGCTCTCATAAATAAGAGCTAAATGTGAGATGATATTCTCCCACTGAGTTCCCATAAGCTTCCTGTCCAATGGAAGAGCAACAGTAGCTCTGATGTGCTTGTGGGCCACACTGCCTCCCCCCACATAGCCGCTTCTGCTCTTTGTTTGTGGTTATTTAACACACTCAGCATCACTTGAGACTCATATGTCTGTTAAATAACATCAGAAAAGGACAACATTTTAAACTGGAGAGGGCCAAAAGCCAACATGCATGAGTTCAATGACCCTTTTTGGGAAGATAATATAAACATTTTTTTTCCCTTCTCTTTTTACGGTAAGGGTTTGACCTGTTTTCTTGTCATGACGTGTCTGATGGTTTTTGCTGTGGTGTAGTAAAACGATATTTGACTAGTAGCACTGGATTCAAAATTGGCATCATAAAGTATGTGTATCTTCTCCACACAGGCCTACAGGGAGTCTTGTGTGATATGGAGTTTTAAATGTTAGTAGGTTTTGATCTCATTCATCTGTCTTTGGTGTTTATTTTTGACACGATTCCACCCTGATGAATCACTCCGTTTGACCTACATTTGAGTTTTTTTTTTTTACTACCTCCTGCTCCACCTCTCTTCTGATCCTCATTCAGTGCTGCCTTTTACATGAAGCCAAAATGATTTCCATAATTAAAATCTGTTGGTGTGTGCCAATGAATGTAGATCAGTACATATGAGAAAAGTGGAAAGAATCATGGTGAGACACAATAAGCACTGGATGTTGTGCTTTGGGCTAGGGCTGCACGATATTGGGAAAATATGCGATATGCGATATTGTTGTTGAATATTGCGATAACGATATTTCTTGCGATATAACATTTCCCTATAGAAATGCTATTTTTATTAGCTATTTTTTAAAAATCATTTATATATGTAATGATCATACTAAAATAAACAGGTAATAGATATTCTTCTGATCTAATTAAATCTAATTCAGGCTAAAAAAACAAACAAACAAACAAACAAAAAAAACACTTTTAGACTTTAAAACACTATGAATGTCTGAAAACCTTAGCAGATATTCTGATTTCTGGTTTGCCATAGACCTGCAAACACAAAATGCATTACTTTCAAACGTGACTTTTTATTCACGTGTAACCATACAATCATCAAGAGCATCTTAAAATGAGCATCTTTTAAACAAAATATTTCCTTGCCTTGCCTATTTTTGTTTTTAAATAAAAATAAATATTATTAAATAAAATTTAAATAAAAAATATTATTAAACAAAGTGTACAGGCCTTAAATAAATTGGTATGTAGTGGAAATATTAACATCTTGTCAACATCCACATAAATAAAATAATTAAGTAATAACATGTAAACCTATGTTTTAGCACAATGCAATACCAAATGTGCTTAACTGTGAAAGCTATTTTATTCCAGGTTTTTTGCCAGGAAAACTAACATATTGACTTTGGTAGGGTTTAAACATGTGCGTTGGCACGTCACAACATTTCCTGATGTACTAAAAAGTCTCTCTGAAGGTGAACTACTTGCTGGTATACAGAGATACTTCCTGGCTAGTTTACTCAGGTGTGGGAAGTCGACCTGATGGACTTGCCACCAAGTGAGAGGGTCCATCTCACTGTCTATGGTGGGAGACATCACGTAGTTGTTGAATTCAACTTCCACAGTGTGCGCTGGTTCCATAGATGATGGAGCTGGGGATGTCTTGAAGAAACTGCCCAGGGATTTTTTGCCCTTCTTTAGGGTGACATTTGATGGAACCATGCCCTGGTGATCTTGATTACTTAGGCTTTGCTCCTAAAATAGAGAAATAAAGTAAATATTGTAAACAAATCTAGTTATAGTGCATTATTTTGTCACTTACTATTGTCATATTAACATTTACCTGTGGCGCAGTTGCTTCAATTTCAGACATCACCCTGGCTCTGATGTCTGACACCTTGTCAGAGCTGATGTAGTCGGCTTTGAATCTGGGGTCCATAAAGCAGGTCATGTCCAGAAGTTCTTGAGTTGCAGGGTTGTCATACTTGCTGTTCATGTACTTAGAATCTTCATCTTTATGGACTTTGTTAAATCACTGTCTTCTTCCTTTGCAGCAAGAATTGAGGTGTTCATCACGTGAAGTACAGGTTTCACATATGAAACACTTACGTAACTTTCACCTGATAGAGCATCTGTAAATTCTTGCAGAGGCTGCAATGCCTGGTTTATGGACTAAAGTACATCTAGGTCCTGCCAAGAAGGAACTAAATGTCTTGACTTTCTGTCTGCTGACAGGACGTCGCTTATGGCCCGCTGCTGCTCTAGAACTCTCTGAATCATTCTCTGCCTCGAACCCCACCTTATAGGGCATTCTGTGATTAGGCAGTGCTCCGGGAGGTTGTGTTCTTTTTGTGCTTTTTTCAGTGGCATCTTCCCCTTCCAGGTGTGGGAGAAATGTCCCACTACCTTTTTGCAGAGACCAACAGCTCGAGTAATGCGCTCATCACCTTTAACAGCATTTTCTGAAGAGTTAAGAAAAAACAAAACAAGGACATACAAGGTGAAATAACATTGCAATATTATAATTACAATTTTATATAACAGCATTTGAGATAGAAAACTGTCAGCTACAATTTATTAGCCTCTGTGGAATATATTTCCTACATTATCTTAAATATTACAATATCCAAAATCATGTCTAGTCTACATGCATCTATACAAACAACTGTACCTTTTTTCCGTTTTAATTTTATTATTGCAAATATAAACATTCAGCACTCACCGATGGCCAGATGCAAGCGGTGTCCAAAGCATTGTAGTCTGACCCAATTATTAAGTTCAGTAGCCTTCACCACATTGGCGTCGTTGTCCGTTGTAATGGACACTTGATTTTCCTGTTTTAAGTTCCAGCTGGCTAAAACATCCCGCAGCCCATGGGCTATGTTTTCACTGGTTTGGGATTCGGGGAAATACACAACACCCAGACAGCGTGTTTTTAATTCAAAGTCTTGATTAAGAAAGTGAACGGTATAGCTCATGTAGGGCTCAGTCGAACGACTGGACCACAGGTCAGTGGTGCTAGCGTAGAAGTCCACTTGGCGCAGCTCGGAGCTCACTGTCTTCACACAAGTGTCGTACATCTGTGGAATTGCGACATGAGAAAAATAATTTCTCGATGGCAGCTGATATCTTCGGTCCAATTTGTTAATTAGACCCACAAAGCCTTCTTTGCTCACGATGTTAACAGGTATCATGTCTTTAGCTAAAAAGTGTGTGATAGCATCTGTTAATTCCTTGTGGCGTTTCGACGTTTTTCCGTAAGGCGTTGCATTGCAAAGTTGCATAAAACTTTGATCGATGGCTGTCTGTACGACTCCCTTATTGTTACTTGGCTTTTCGTTAGCAGTTTTGGTAGATTTGGCCTTACATTTTCGGAAGTCTTCATATAGCTCCCTGTGGTTGTGTTCCAGATGACTGTGGAGATTAGTTGTATTTCCTCTCGACGTGACCACAGTTTTTCGGCACGACTTACACAGTACCTGCATTTGTGACACGTCTTCTTTCTTGAAGCCAAAATACTGCCATATTTCAGACGTACAGTTCTTTTTAGGCACAAGTTCTTCACTGCTGTCATTTTCCTCACTTGTCTCTACTCCCGCCATATTTATTTTCCACTCTCTGCTCCGAGCCACTAGATTCACCTTTGGGCCCGGTCTAGCCAATAGCATATAGCACCTACTTGGGAGGCGAGTATATAGATAGTAAGGCCCCATCTGATTGGTCAAATTTGGACAACCTGTGCATGCAACAAATGCTTGGCACATAAAATAAATTAAATTTATCGCAACTCTCTGCGATATGTATATCGCATATACTATTATCGCAATAACGATAATTTTGCGATATATCGTGCAGCCCTACTTTGGGCTTAACAGCAGCTGATGACATCTGATGCTTCTGCTCATGTCATCTACAGATGAGCTGGAATGGACATTTACTTTTCAGTTTTACTGGGTCTAAATTGTATTACAAATACGATTCAACTTTTTAAATATTTATTACGTGACTCTCTGGAGTACTTCATTTTGGTAAATTTTTGAATAATGACCATTAATCTGTACAACTCGTAGCTGTCCCAGGCAACTCATATCACTCTGCTGCTTCTCAAATAATTAAATTTTAGCTCAAATCAATGCTTAATGAAAATTTTTTTATTTTTTTTTTATGAACACAAAAACTGCATTACAAAAATTTCCCAAAATGTAATTTGTGTGGTAATATTACTAAGTCTGTAAACGGCTGTTAACACAGGACAGAGATGCAGAACACGGACACAAAGAGAGAAAATACTGTAGCAGGCAGCGCAAGTTCACTGTTCACAATGCTCGAAATATAGGAAGAAGAATATAAATAATGATTTGGGGGCAGGGGGTTAAGATGAATGAGTATCTGAAGGGAACTCTCTTCAGAAAACTTTAGATAGCATTTTCTTTTTCTCTTACCTCCGTGTTCATAAGCGCAGCACAGAGCAGCTTTATTTACAGCGGTAACCAAAGGAACGCTAAATTGAGGCCATAAGCGCCATCTGCTGTCATAGAGTGAATTTGCATGTTTTTCTTTTGCGCAGGTGTCTTATGTAGCATAATTTCACACATTTAAAGTCAGACCATTCTATTTTTGCCTTTTGATCTTGAAATGTTTTTTTTTTTTTTCTAGTTATATAAGGTTAAAATACATATTTTGCCTGTAATTTAACTAAGGTCTACTAAAATGTGATTCCAATTTTTTTTTTTTTCTTCTCATATCGCGATATAATATCGATATCGTCTGGACAGTGGAAAATATCGTGATATGAATTTGAGCTCATATCGCTCACCCCTAGTCCCAGCCTCAGAGGAGACAGTAGAGCAGTGGATTTATTGATTTATTTACTGCATATTACGTTGCTGCCACACAGATCTAATATAAACATGCTATTTCTTCCCAGCTGTTTACCTTCACAGACATAACCGACTGTTTTTGTAACTTGTGTGTTTAAATTAGTTTAAACTAATACGGTTTAAAACACGATTTCAACATGACACACATGATAATCAAAACCAAACAGATGTTTTTAGCAGAGTATCTGAGGAACGAGCTGTAAAGGCACATCCCTATTCTGGAAAAGGGGGCGGTGAGCAGCAGCTCATTTGCATTTAAAGAGACATGCACGAAAACAGCCTGTTTCTGCTTCCACTCAAGATAGGCATTTTCAAAATGATATAATAAATGATCTGTAGGGTATTTTGAGCTGAAACTTCACAGACACATTCTGGGGACCTGTGACCTGAGACTTATATTACATATTGTAAAAAGGGGCATAATAGGTGCCCTTTAATTTTGCAAATTTTTAAATGTAGACTGTGAACTATGACTAAACTCAAATTCAAAAGCAGTTTAGCAGATTCCTTTTTCCATTCTTAAAATTGTGTAAATTGTTGATAAATCGATTGGATGCAACAGTTTAATACATATATGAATTTTTTAAAGTATTTATTAGTCGACTTTTAAAGCAAAACTGAAACGTGGGAAATGTGCTATACAAATAAACTTGGGCTCATGTACTGCTCATCACAGTATCTTTTATTTATTTATATTATATATATATATACTCATCACAAAGCCAAATGTGTGCGCTTTGTGCATGTTTTGCATGCATGAAGTTAATCGCATTATAAGAGTCGTTTTGGAAAATAAGTTGCAGCATGTTTCACATGACGAAAAAAGTAAAACAGTGAAACATAGTGGCCAATAATTAGAAAAATGCCAAATAATGCAGAGTATATTTGACTGCTAGAATTTATGAACCATTTACCCACTTTGTTATATTAATAAAGCCCAAATATTGCGTTGGCAATGTAGTTTGTGATACAATCATCTAATAAAAGTATTTTGAAACTGATAATTCCAGTGTAAATGTGCATTTTTCTTTCTCTCTGTCTAGATTTCTTTTCCCGTCCACACTAAGCTGCCCTAGGCAAATGTCTAGTTTGTCAATATATATGTGACGTCCCTGACATTATTGTTTTGAGGCATTTGACCCACATTGTTGCTCAATAACTCACTACTGACACCTATATGGATGCTATATCTTTGTGGGTTTGTGTGTGTTCAAGGTTTGACCCATTAATCATTAGCTCAGATACATATGCATCAGTCATAACATATAGAATCGGAGGGGTGTAAAAACCTTCCTTTTCCTCTGTTGTCTTATAAACATCATTTTAGAATAGGTCATTTATGGCTCTTTTTGCAACTTTTCCTAATTGTAAACTGTTTCATTATGTCTTAAAGTGGGTGTGTCTTTACGGCTGTGACTTGCCCATACATGCTTTCCTCAAGTAAACACATAATTACAAGGCCTAGAAGAGTCCCATCAGAGGAATCACTTGACAGTGGTTAATGTCCAACGTTGATTGAGGGTTTGACTGTACAGGCCGAGGTGCTGACAGTGTGTTAACATGAGCCTGCCATGTGTACAGATTCTCCTGACTCCTAAATCTAGTCAAGGTGACGCTCTCAAGTTACTCTGTTACCATCTGAAATGAGAGTGAGACAGAGAGTGTGTATAATGACAAGCCCCAGCTGTTGTTCATTCTCCAACAAGTCATCTGACAGCTTTCTTTGGAGGGCAGATGCATAGGACAAGATTTGTGCCATGATTTTATCTCCCGTGTGGATCTGCACTGGTGGTTAAATTAAACTGGTAGGATTAGGAGGAGATGACTATTGAATATATGATTAATTGATCAGTTTGGTGCAGTGTCAGTTAATATTCATTTTAGATACTGCTGTCAGTGCAGTGTGCATTTCCAAACATGGCATGTTTTCGGTACTGAACGGACTGTGTGAGTGTTGCAAGGTGGCATAAATTTGGCTAAATGCAGCTGAAAGTTAAACACAGAATAGAAATGCTATGTAGGGTAATGTAAATTTTTTTTTTTTTTTTTTTTTTTTAATCAAATTCTGTTTTTTATTTTTTTCTTTATTTTTTTTAATAGTTACATTTTAATTCAAGTTTAATAGGCTATGCAAACCAAAATCAATCTAATGTCTAATCAATTGAATTTATACAACTTTAGCAATGTATTAAAATTTATTATAATATTTATAATTTATTAAAATTTTAACAATAATAGGGCCCTGTGCAATCTTTTATTTCATCCAAATAACTTTTTTAAATTATAATCAAACCAAATGCAACAAGTTTTTGAGGATTACAGTATAAATTAAAACATGAAAAAATCTTTAGTTTGTGTAATATTCCTTTTTTATTAAGTTGTACTACTGCTATTTTTATTACTCTGAGAATACATTTAACAATAGTAATATATTTCTGTCAATTTTTGAAAGTTAATCTGAAGTTTTGTTTTGACAGTTTGGAATTTAACAAAATTCTGTGACATTTCATGCTATACAGGAAATTTTGTGTTTTCCACTTCACAAAAATTATAGGCCTTTTTTATGTGTCTCTACAATTGTGTTTTGCCACGTAAAATCTGTGTAATGATTAACTGGCCGTTTCATTCATGCAGTTAATTTCTCAACCTAGTGAAGAGTGAGGTAATAGTTAGCCAATCACAAATGTGGTCATTGGAGTAGAACTAAACTTGAACTAAATTCTTGAGCACATGCTCTGATGCATTGAGCCTTAGTGCTTATGTAGGCCATGCAAGTTTGAATCCTGCTCAGTATTTTCCATTCACAATTTCCTTATGGCCAAAAAATAAAATGAATAAATTATGAATCATAATTGCTATTACAATTAAGGATGATGTTTATAAAAGTATTGTACAAAGGCCTGAGTTGTTAGACTGTAACACTAAAACCTTATCATTGAAATCAACGTTATAGAATTACAATGGTCTGCAATCCTGACACTTCTTTAAAAAGTATTGTGTGGACCCTAAAGCAATCAAATTCATCAGAGAACCTGACTGAAGTCATAACAGGTATGAAATCCTTGCCAATCAGACACTATTTCTCAACTAAGCTTGTGCAGCATTAGACTGTGTTAGTCTGTGAGAATGACTGGAACATGCCATTATGTATTGGTGAAACTATTTCCACGAGAGCTCTGATGTAATTGGCTTTAGTTAGAATAATATTCACCACGCTGGAGGATTTACTGTAAATGGAGTAAACAACTGAAAAGGCACAATCTTGCATCTCAGCCGTGCACATTTCTCATTTGCTATGATGGAGCGTGTATGTGAGATCAGTGTCATCATGAGCTCTTACCACCTTACAAGAGTGTTAAGAGTTTTTATATCACATGGTATATTTGGTACATGAAGCTTATTTCCATGTTCGGGAAACTTATGTTTGTCTCTGTGTGTTGCAGGCACTCTTGTCATCATGTTTATTGTTCAGAAGAGATCTCCTCTGGCCCAGGACTCCCTGCACAGGATGACAGCAGTTACACAACGCAGGAACCAGGGGCCGACGACAAGGTAACGAAAAAGAATGACTCCACGCAGTTACCAACTAAATGCCTCAATGACTTGCTAGCAGTTGAACTCTTCTTCTTTTAGGTCAGTGAGCGTGTGTCCTTTACACCAGTGAGATTTAACTCTGTATTGTGAAATGAGAATCATATACATTTGACTTTTAGAGAAGAGAGATTCTTTGGCTGTTGTGTAGGTTTGAGTAGCCCCTGAAGTTGTGCAATAGTTCCTCATTCAAAGTGCAGGCTGTTGTTGACACTGTCTTTCAGCAGGCTAATCTATGAAGGGACTTGAAGACAGGGGCCCCAACAAAGACCCTCCTCCTCTTTTGTAACCTACAGATTTAAGGCTGTATAGGAGTGTGGATTCTTCTTGAATATAGGGGTTGTCCAATATTTCTTAGTGGCTGACTGATTAATCCCAGTTTAACTTGAGCTAAAGCGAGAGTCTGTAAACTTACCCTTTTTGCACTTCAGCACATTTTTTTCCCCTCCGGCAGTCACAAAAGTGGTTTCTCTTTGCTCCTGCCAAACTTGAAAGATAGCTGTTTGCTCCTGAAAAACGTCTCTTCCACCCTCATAGAAACAAAGCCAGTTCTGTCAACTTATCTGTTGTTAAAAGAATCACTCATCAGTCATGTCATTCCAAACCCCTCTGAGGAGCACAAATGGATTTTCTGTACAATGATCATGTTGCTCTCAATGAAACAGCAAATGTACATGTGACAAGGGGCTGTCAAGCTCCAAAAAGGACAAAACAAAATTGTTTGTGTGAGAAGCTGTCCTTGTAACCCTTTCTTGCTCTTTATTTAGATGTTTTACTCGTAGGTAACATTGTTTTTCTCCTTTAGGTTGAAGAGGAAAGGGCGACACACACTCAATCATCATACGACGTGGATCTGGAGACAGAGAGAGCTGCACTAAAGGATACATCATTGCACTCACAAGACGCCCTGCACGAAGAGAAGCACAAACAGGTGCCAGTGCAATCCAACCATCATTTATCTGTTTTCTTTTATTATATATCTCAACCTTGGATGTGACCTACACATTTGACATCTTATGTTTATTTAAGTTGACTTGCTTTTCTTTGACTTTAAACTCTTTGCATAAAAGCAGTAAACCTTTGGTTCATTATGAACAACATCATAGAGTAACCAGTCCCTGCCTGCTTTTGGTTCCAGAAGTATTTTTTCCTTAGAGATTTAGCACAATGCAAAATATGCATGTTTATACAAATATTGAAGTAGATTGAGAACTTGGGGAGATTGACTCATTCGCAGTGCTTCATGGGAGTATGTGGGCACTGAAAAGCTCTTTTGGTGCAGTTTGCTTGACACAATTCACTAGGGCTGCTATATTATGACAAAAATCATAATCATATTTATTTTGGTCAATATTGTAATCACGATTATTTAACACGATTATGAATTGGCCATATGACCAAAACTTCAAATGAATGATATAGCGATTGATATATATGAATAATCTAATTTAAAATAAAACAACATAGTCTTCACTGTAAGAATTAAACTTCATTTGTCACTTAGTAAAGCTACAAAAAGTCCTTCAGTCAAGAGCAGTGAGTGATTTTTCTCTTTGTCTTTTTTGTTGTTTGATTAATATTAAGCACAGTCGCAGCAGGAATATAGCCCGCTGTCACTTTACGAGCCGCACGGATCCAATTTACTGTTACACACGTATTTTCATTCTCAACTGTTTACGTTCATTTATTACACAACTGACGAGGGTTTATGTGAATAACAACTAAGCGCTGCATTTGATGCATTTTTTGCATGTATCTGACTGTTTAGGCGTGCACCTTGAGTTAAAAGACAAATTTTATGTCCGTGTTCTGTTCCGTCTCTGAGAACATACACAGTAATCCTCCCGAGGAACAGCGCAAATTCTTTTTCGCACCTTTAAAAACATGAATGCATCTAATCAACTTAAATAAATCAAGCACGCCCCATTTTGCAAAAGTCACGTTACATGATTTGCACCGATTTGCACGTGAAATTGGGCTTTTATGGAGGAGCGAAAGTGCACAGCTAGAAAGGGGGCAGAATGGGGCGCAGTAATCGTTTTATCTCGATTATTGTATTTTCATAATCATTGGAGGCCGAAATCAAAATCAAAACTGTATTTCGATTAATTGCACAGCCCTACAGTTCACTGATTCAAGGAGATTTTTTTTTGCGTAATAATGGGTTATGTAACTTTTCACCATGTACTCTGTTAAACATGATTATTTAAAAGGAAATTTCAAGCTCTTCAAGCTTGATTTTCAAAAAAATTAAAATTCTGTCATTAATAGCTCACCTTCATATCGTTCAAAACCATAAGACCTTCATTCATATTTTTTATGAAATCCGAGAGCTTTCTGACCCTCCATAGACTGCAATGTAACTAAAACATTCAAGGCCCAGAAACATAGTAAGGACATTGTTAAAATAGTCCATGCGACATCAGTGGTTCAAACGTAATTTTATAAAGCTACGAGAATACTTTTTGTGCACAAAGAAAACAAAAATAAAGACCTTATTCAACTATTTCTTCTCTTCTGTGTCAGTCTTCGATACATACGTTTACTATTTTAATGATGTTCTTTCTACGTTTCTGGGCCTTGAACATGGTAGTTGCGTTGCTTTCTATGTAGGGTCAGAAAGCTCTCGGATTTCATCAATAATATTTTAATTTTTGTTCTGAAGATGAACGAAGGTCTTACGGGTTTGGAACGACATGAGGGTGAGTAATTAATGACAGAATTTTTATTTTTGGGTGAACTATTCCTTCAAAAAATAAGTTGAAATAATGTGGGCTGATGGCTTCAACAAAAGCATATACCTTCGATTAACAGCCTTGTAGCTCACAGTGGGTCTGTCTTTAACTGTTTTTCAGTTTAAAATCTAACTCCCTTATGGAGAAAATGAATAAGATTCACTGCCAGAATCAGACTCTATTGCTGTGATCTTCCAACTCATGTCTGCAACCAAATCATAGTCAAGATTTTTTTTTAATAGCAAACCCTTCTTCTGTTGCTTAATTGTTAATGTCTTTATCTGTATTTCTGTCATTGTAGACTGTGAATTTGGAAGAAGTGTTGGAGGAGCCGCAGATTCAGCTTGAATCGGCTCTCCCTGAGCTAGAACAACAACAACAACAACAGCAGGAGCAGCAGCAACCAGAACCCCAGAACACCCAACAGTCAGACCAACAACAGTCAGCTCAACCACCAACACTTACACAGCCCCAAACAGCACCACCACTCTCTCAGCCCCAGCCAGACCCTGAAACTCCACAGGCCACTGCCACAGAGGACCAGGCTGCCCACCCCTCCACTGCTTTAACCCCCCCACAGACTGACCCACACGGAGAAGACCCGTCTGCACCTCCATCTGAACTCCAGAAGAGCCCAGAGTCAGCCTCACCTACCTCAGTCACCTCCTCCGAGAGCTCCTCCAGGTGAGTACAAGCACAGCCGTTTGGGAGAGAAGAGGGTGGGAACATTAAATGTTTGTCATATCGTTCATTTTGTTTCTTTTTTTTTTTTTTTTCATTTAATTTTATTTTCTTATCGAGTCATTTCTGTGATCCATTTCTGCATCCAAACTTTTAAACTGAATCAGTAAAGCATACAATAATCACTTCATGGACTTCATATGGCACCTACTTTGGACGTTTTTTTTTTTCAACTGCATCACAGTGGATCTCACCTTCTTCAGTAGTCCGCTATGACTTGTTTTCACCGGACTTGGAGCGTTTACGAATCTTCCATTTCAACCAGGACTGAAAAAGACTATATCACTTTGCGATTTAAAATGTAATAAACCAGTACTTCAAGAACCTTCTATAGAACCCTGGACAAATGTTCAGTCCATACGTGGAGCCAGATTACTTTCTCTCTCTTATCCTTTCTATCCCCCTCCCTCTCTCCATTAGGATTCCTCTCCCATTCCTCTCTATTTTTCTTTCTCTTGGTGTAAACCCCATTTGATTTCTTTCCTTCAGTGGACTAGACGTTCCGCGTCCTGATGCCCCTGTAGAAAACTCTAGTGCCAGTCAGTGTGAGGTGGGCTCTGTGCCCCCCTTCAGCCAGTCCCTTTGCACCACGCTCACCAGGTGAGTACTGAGATACAGGTAAACAGCAGATTACATGGTAACATTACGGTAACAGCAGTACTCGCGTTGCATCAGGTGACTTGGTAACCAATGGTTAACCAAGAAACAGAACTACTTCAGGCACATCAAGCCACGTCCTCTCTTGCTCTTTTTTTTTTTTTTTTTTTTTTTTTCTTCATTTCTCATTTCATCATTTCATTTTTGGCAGTTTGGTTTACCATTTAATATTTTTTCCCAATGCCATGATGCACCATTTTTAATGCTTGTTTTGCTTGTCACTTGCATTACTTTTGTTTTTTATGTGTAGCAATATACTAAAGTCACTTTCTTTCCCCACCTTCTCTCTCCTCTGTTTTCTTGCTCTTAATAGTGTTTTGGAGGAACATGTGGAGAAGCAAGCAGAGAACCAGTCTGCCACATTGGGAGTACAGAGTACAGAGACCAGTGCTGACCCGACTGCCACTCTGTTCCCGAGTGAGCCGGAACTCACAGAGCTGGGGCAGACAGCCAGTATCCCTCCACCTACAGAAAGCCAGCAGGTACACACACACGCTATTTGTCAGACTAATCTAACATGGCTAATTAATTCTAACATGGCTAATTAATTCTAACAGTGAGAGAGAAAGCAAATACCCACAAGAGGCTTTGCATTACTTAAACCCCATTAAACATGGTAAAATCACTTTAATACATATGACTAATGGCATAATGCTTTTAGA
Source organism: Spinibarbus caldwelli (assembly GCA_039654775.1). Lineage (NCBI taxonomy): Eukaryota > Metazoa > Chordata > Actinopteri > Cypriniformes > Cyprinidae > Spinibarbus > Spinibarbus caldwelli. Next base: position 12,300,084 of record CM077240.1, read on the forward strand.
AAATGGAGGCAAATGTTCAATGAACAGTTAACTGTATTAATTATCAAAATAAGTAAAACCGAATTTTCTGTTTCAGGTGTATATAGAACATTATATGTACTGAAAAATACAATGAAGTGATCAAATATAAATAATTAAATAGTTTAAAAGGTAAATAATTAAATCACTTGACAAATACATAGATAAATATATAATATACAGTCTTAACATATTAGATATTAACTACCAAAAAGTTTAGATTTTTTTTTATGCTTGCCAAGACTGCACAGTAATATTACAGTAATTTAATATAATTTTACATATTTTAAAGTGTAGTTTATTCTTGTGATTGCATACTAATATGTATCAGTTTGATGCATCTTTGCTAAATAAAAATATTACTTTTCAAAAAAAAAAAAAAAAAACTTTAATGATCCCGAACTTTGTAATGACATATAATCGGATAGACTTCAGGTATGGAGCTAAAAGCTATAATGTCTGTATTTTAAAACTATTTCAAGCCCTGAAACATTTTATAGTTTTGTTTTTCCTTGCCGTACAACACCTAAAAGAGCATGATGACAATAATCGCTACATTTTGCACCCCATAATGTTCCTTCCTTACCTTTTTCACCTATTATGTAGATAGTGAAAGGGTTTGTATTCGATTACCACTGAGCCTCTCCACACCCTGCTGTTAGAGATCTGCAGAGCTAAAACATCCCCTCCTCTCTCGTAAAGCTGCTCTGGCACTTACACCTTAAATGGAAAAGATGAAAGTGGAAGAGAAAGCATAAGAGTGGAGGAGAGGAAGAAGAGAGAGTTAGGCTGAGAGAGTACATCAGCATGTTTGTTTTCCACAAGACAGATTGTAAATGTTTAATCAACCAAATGCTCACTCAGCGCTGCTATTTAGGCACTGACAGACACAAAGAGAGGGATAGAGATAAGGGAGACAAGAAAAAGGGAAAGTGATGTGGAGATAGAAGGAAAGACCACCCTTTTGTGTAAAATGTATAATGCCAAAGTGTATAAGTCTCTTATGTTTACCAGAGCTGCATTTATTTGATCAAAAATACAGTTAAAAACAGTAATACTGTGAAATATTATTGCAAATTAAAACAACTTTTTAAAATTTTATTATATTTTAAAATGAAATGCATTCCTTTGATACAAAGCTGAATTTTCAGCAACATTACTCCAGTCTTCAGTGTCACGTGATCTTTCAGAAATCATTCTAATATGCTGCTCAAGAAAAATTTCTTATCAAAATTGAAAACAGTTGTGCTGTTTAATGTTTTGTGGAAACAGTGATGGATTTAATTTTTTCAGGATTCAAACAGTTCAAAAGATTCAAGCTGTTCATAATTGTATTATTAGAATAATATAATATAATATAATATTTGATGTTTCATTTACAGTTATGTAGATTCTAGACCAATACCAATTTCACGTTTGCTGTAGCTACCCAGCATAATGCTGCTGAAATAGAAAACACAAAATTTCCAAAATGGCATTTCACAGTTTTAGGGCCAAGGAAGGTTGGGTTGTGGTTTGTTCACTGTAATAAAAAAAAATTTTTTCAGGTAGTGGACCATGAGGGAGTGGTCATCCCCACTTTTGATGAATGGAAGAAGAATGTGATGGAAGTAGAGGAGAAGAAAAGTAAGAGATGGCTTTGGGTCACATGCACACTCACAGAGCTGCGTGTTCATCAGTGAATCATCACATGCCAGGCTGCCCCCGTACTTCTTCTGCATCAGTACACACTCACACGCACTTCCTTTAGGACACACTTCTGCTTGATTTCACAGAGCTGTCCCTTTATTTTATCTTTCTATCATGAATTTCTGTTTTCCTCCCTTGCTTTTTCTTGCTTATAATAATAGTTTTTTTTTGCTTGCTCATATTTGTCGGTTCAGTGGTGAGCACAGTGACTGTTGCATGACCCAGTATGCACACGTGTAAGCTGCTGTAATGGATTGCATCAGTGCATTGCAACAAAAATAGCTAGACTCTAAGCTCATGCTCCATGCCAGCTAAACAATTAAACTCTTGCTTTAGTGCATCAGGGTTTTTCACATCTCTTTGTGTGTTTGTGTGCACATTCAAATCACAAAGTCAACTAATTAACAACCATTCACTAACAGTATGTTAATTGACCCTTGTCGTCATTAATTAGCGGGTGCAGTACACACAATAAAACTAGAGAGCTCTCAAAGAGCAACTCTTCAAGTACATAGAATTTGGGTTCAAGTGAGGATTGTGAATCACTGTATCACACAACTGAAATTTGGTCAGTTTCCTTAATATTTTGGGTAAGGATTGGTTATATTCATAGCCCGGGCTGCTTGACCTAGAATGTTCTCGAAAAGCAAATTTGTTAAATCAAATATAGAAAACTAAATTATTGTCTGCAACATGTTGAGGTCGCTTTTTCAGGTTGCTTTTGCAAGCTGTAATCAGCACAATGTTAATGAATAGCTTTTTTTTCCTAAAGGTTGTCACGTAAGGTCATGATAGCAGCTATTGATAGTTAAAATCCAACAATTTTGCCATTCACAGGGGTTATCTGTTACAGATAGTGAATACATGCATGCTATGTGCATACATAAAGATAAGTCATTCTTTCGTTTTCAGTGCTGTAATTGACAGGTAAACATACCAACCTGCACTTTGCATGACACACTCATACTCGCATACTAGGCCAACCTGATCCATCATCCAAGGTGTAAAAGATTTGACTGGTGATCTATATGTAACCTGTTTTGTTGGTTTCAGGTCAGTCTCTGCACACTTCATCAAATGGCAGCCCTCATCCAGTCAAAAAGGTCCAAAAGAATTTCAAGAATAACTACGCTTCTGTCGAATGTGGGGCCAAAATCCTCTCGGCCAACAATGAGGCCAAGGTACAGTGCAAGAAACTGCAAAACAGCATATGGGGCAGATAGAAAGTTGGATGAATTTTCACCAGGGGCATAAATAGGACAATCATTTAATTACTAGTTATTGTTCCTGCATCTGCAATGTTATTGATTAGTTTGAGATCAGCAGTTGTCTAACATATGTGTGTTTTTCTGTGTGTTTTCAGAGCACATCTGCCATCCTGATGGAGAACATGGATCTGTACATGCTGAACCCCTGCAGTACCAAGATCTGGTGAGTCACTGCAGATAAAGAGAAAAAACAGACTGCAGCAGCTGCTCAGAGACAATGAAGAAATGCATTTTACACTCTCTATTCTCCTATTTGTGTAAATGATAATTGACAAAGTACTATTAGTATGTTGAGATGTCCTGTGGTGTGAGATGCTAAACTCATCTATTTTAAACAGTATTTTGTTAATTATTTTATAATTATTTAGCCTCTTAATAACTGGGGGAATTATAGTTCGGGCTGCATGATTAATTGTATTTTAATCATAATCATGATTTATGCTTCTCTCAATTAATTGTCTGTGATATTGGTCCACTGGTTATCTCTACTGAGATATTTTAAACAAATAAATGTGTCATACAGCCAGTCTGTGGTCATTCACAAGGACGTTTCAGTGACAAATTGTAATAAATCCAAACTTGAATCTCAGTTCTATTTATAGCAATTGTGGCTCCTGAATAAATGCCTAATAAAAGAGTTTAATAAAAGAGGTTACCTACGCAACCTCTGTGCTACAATTAGTTTTTTGGGTAACACTTTACAATAAGGTTCATTAGTTAACAACATTAGAAAACATGAACTAAGAATAAACAATACTTCTACAGCATTTATTAAGCTTAGTTAATGTTAATGTCAGCATTTACTAATACATTATTAAAATCACAAGTTGTGTTTGTTAACATTAGTTAATGCACTGTGAACTAACATGAATAAACAATGAACAATTATATTTTCATTAACATTAAGATGAATAAATAGTGTAATAAATGCATTGTTCATTGTTTATTCACGCTAGTTAATACATTAACTAGTGTTAACAAATGACACCTTATTGTAAAGTGTTACCGTTTTTTGTTTTATAGAAAAACATTAACATAATTTACTGTTTTAGCTTTTTTAGAGAAGATTCTTAAAGTTTGAACAGTTTTCATAATTTAGAGTGTGTTGATATACATGATATATCATAAATGTAACAAAACGGGGGAAACTAGATTAAGTAAAATAAACCCTGTGTATGAGTTGAGATTGTCTTAATTTATGCTTATGTGATAGTGCAATCATTCTGATTTCTAAAAAGAAATTTCGAAAAAAAGAACAATTGAGATAAATAATTGTGATTTGAGAAAATCTTGATTATAACTATAATTGTGCACCACGAATTACATGTAATATTAATGTTATTGTACTGTAAGACCATCTAAAATGAACTAGTGTAGGCAAAAGTGGTTTCAAAACCTTAAAAAAGAAATGGTGATGAGTCATAACATCTAGAATATACTGTAAATAAATTTTTTTTGCTTGCATTCATATAAATTAATTAAATTGTAAGTCGTTTTCCCCCTGTGCCTTTTGTTTCAGTGTTAGTAGTTTTTGTGTTAGCACGTTACTTAATGTTAAATTAATTTCCCATTTGTTTCATCTATCTCTATCTAATCTCCAATTACAGGTTTGTTATTGAGCTCTGTGAGCCAATCCAGGTGAAACAGCTGGATATTGCAAATTTTGAGTTGTTCTCCTCTACACCAAAAGATTTCCTTGTGTCTATAAGTGACAGGTAACATCACTCACGCTACATGCTATTCCCACTCCTAACCAGGCACAATGCGATATGTTGACTGATCTCCAATGCAGATGTGAGTTTTTGTCCTGGCCAACCACAGTACATTTCACTGGTGGCAACGAAATCTAATTCGGCAAAAATCCTGTCTCACATTAAATATAGAATATGTTGTGGTTGGTTTTGATTGTCATTCCACATTTTCACGTTATGTGTGAACAGACAAATTGCATGTTGTTGAAATCTTTCACTTCGTGCCTGGTTGGGAGACTGCGTTATATAAACACCAACTTAACCTTTTCTTTAAATATTGTTTTTCAAATTCAGGTATCCGACCAATAAGTGGATCAAGCTGGGCACCTTTCACGCCCGTGATGAACGCACAGTACAGAGCTTCCCTCTGGACGAGCAACTCTATGCCAAATATGTCAAGGTAAAAGGGGCGCCAGTTGCTACAGTTTGCTAAAATGAATTGTTCTTCCCAAAACTACTTGATGGTTCAATTTTTTTGAGAGTGGCAATTTTAGAAGGGCATGTTTCATTATTGTTTTTGCTCACTATGTTGCAAGGCTGTGCACAGTACAGTATGATGTTTTATCATAGTGCCCCACTAAGAAAAGCTAATTTTGTGATGGTAGCGGGGTAGACAAATGAAATATGTTAATTAATTAACAAATTTAAGCTGAAAATGTGAAAAAAAAAAAGAAAAAAGAAATTGTATATTTAATAAACTGGAAAAAAGAATATTGGAGATAGAACGCACCACAGTATTAAATACTTAATAGTATCAAAGTATTAAACACGAGCATGATGTCACTGATCTGTGCTCTGACATTAGTGCGTGTATCTATAAACTGTAACGTCTGAAACATGAGTATCTTAAAAAGGATCACTTCTGTCACCTATGATCTAAATAACATGGAATTACATTAACAAAGTGTGTTTTTTAAGGTGACTGAATAAGAGGCAGAGAAAGGAGGGACAGTTAAGACATATGAATAAAGCCGTGCCCTTCCCTCAGGCCTGAGAGTCTCATGACTGTATTGTTCGGTTCAGATCTGTGTGTAATGTACGATGCTGAACACACACACATTCATAACCTTTTTTAGATTTGCATATAAGGTTGGTGTATCTATATATGTCAGTGTATTAAGAAATAAGTGCTTGGGTAGAAACACATCGAGTAGAATTCACATTCACTTAAACATTTGCTAAGACATTTTTTACCAAACGGCAAAATAAATTTGCATTTTGGGTGAAACAGTTAAGTATACTGTGCGGTTTACATTTATCTCCTCACTCATTCTGATTTATGAGTTCTCAGATGATTATAGAATTACCTGTAACATATGTCAGGGGGTGCCATAGATCTAATTGAGGAGTCCCATAATACTTTACCATTACTGAGCTGCCCTAAACCTGTTCTGTCATGCTCTGCTTGACTTTTGTGATGTTTATTATTTCAGTGTTTTTTTTTTTTGCTTGTTTTCCCCTGCTGTATTTCCCACTTTGTGCTCCTAATTACAGCCTTTGCCTCAGCTGGCTTTCTCCTGCATTGGTACTGCTGCTGAAGTCATGAAAGCAGAGCAAACCAGAACAGTTCGTAATGCTTGACTTGCTACAGCATGAATTGAGTCTTTTATACTGATCTTCCTCTCTGTTTTTCTTTGTTTCCGCTTTCTCCTGTCTTCTCCCCCTGCATCAGATGTTCATCAAATACATAAAGGTTAGCGCTCTTCTCTCTTAGGTCTTGTCAGTGCTGCTTTGGGTGGCAGGCTCACATACTGTAAAACAGTGACACAAAAAAAACAAATATGCATATTTTCTCACACTCACACGGGAAACATCATGCTTTGCAAATACTTCAGCACTTCATTCTTGATAAGTTTTGTTTGACATTATTGGGACATTGCTAAACTGGACATTGTTAAATTTTGTAAGAAGGTAAAATAAGCATTGGTTTTGTTGTATGACCATGTTTGAGTGTGATCATAGTTTATTTATTTATTTATTTATTTATTTATTTATTTATTGTAGGTTGAGCTACTCTCCCACTTTGGCTCTGAACACTTCTGTCCACTCAGCCTGATCAGGTGTGTTTAATTAATGTTACTTGAATAGAATGGAAACAATTCCAATACTGTATATAACATGCCTAAACCTACTTTGCACAAGTATGTGAATGCCCCTACGCACATAACTTGATGTTATTGCATTCAAAGTGCAGTGCAGGTATGTGTTGCATACTCAGTATGACCACAAAGAGCTCTATAATGTGTATTAGAACAAAAAGGTCTTCTTCTGTTCTCACAAGTTGATAAACACTGTATGTGTAATAGCACAGATATTTAAAGGATAAATTTATACTCAGTTGAGTTTTTACAGTATGTACAAGTACACTACCATTCCAAATGTGTGGGGACAATTAATTTATTTTGAGTTTTTGAATAATTTTGAAGTCTTTTACACTCACCATTAGCTCTTATACTCTCTGCATTTATTTGAACAAAAATACAGTAAAAACAGTAATATTGTGAAATATTTTTGGAATTTAAAATAACTGTTTTCTATTTGAATATATTTGAAAATGTCATTTATTATTGTGATGGCAAAGCTGAATTTATCAGCATCATTACTCCAGTCTTCAGTGTCACATGATCCTTCAGAAATCATTCTAATATACTGATTTGCTGCTTAAGAAACATTTTAATATTATCAGTGTTGAAAATGGTTTGCTGCTTAATAGTTTTGTGTAAACCATGATACATTTTTATTTTTTGACGCATTGAAAGTTTAAAGAGCAGTATTTATATACAGTTGAAATTTGTAACGTCATAAATGTCTTTACTATCACTTTTCATCAATTTAATGTGCCTTTGCTGAATAAAAGTATTTCTTTCTTTCACCAAAAGTTCCAATGACCCCAAACATTTGAATGGCAGTATTTGTACAAATGGCATACTTGCGTGAAGTATGTTTCTGGTCTAATGCATACTGTGAGGGGAATTTTTTGGTATGTGTCGTGATATGAAGTATTTTTTCCTTCATTTTGAGAGAAAAATATAAAAAACACTCAAAAAATGGTTATACAGAGAGATGCAAAAAATGTTTTCATGACCTTTCAGAAAGTGACTGATAAGAGTAAAAACATTTTTTTTTTTTTTAACCCAAGGCATACTGTACAGCAGCATTATGCTATAATGAGAAACAGGTAGCTTCTGATTTTACAATCCTGTACTTGCATTGCCTCTTAAATTTCATTGACTGTGAGAAAGGACACATGGCTTTATAAAAGTTTCAAAAGGCAAAGTTCTTGTATTGAGTTGATCTCTATCCTGCCTCAGGCTCCTCTCAGGCCCGTTTGCACTGGCAGGAGATTTAATCTTGGTTGGAGGCCCATAAAGGGGCTGGTCTGGCTGCACTCTGAGAGACATATTGTCCCACTGTAAGGAAATTACTGTATATACTACAGCCAGATATAGAGATGAAAACAGATTCAAATTGAGAATCACAAGAAGCTGCTTTCTGGTCGTGTTATTTTACAAGCCACATTATACAAATTGTATTATAAGGCATCATGTGGCAACCCTTGTGAATGCGTACAAATCTGCAGAGTAACATTTATTCCAAATCCCTACTTCCCTCTGATCTCTGAGACTGCTCATTTCACTGGATATCTGTTGTTATTTTTCTTCCACTGCTGTTACCTCCTCCGTACGTGGCCTTTGAGGATTGAACGGGGGCTATGAAACATGTTTTTAAAGACCCCCACTAACCTGGGCAAAGGGCAGAGTGATTATAGTTGTTTTGTAGAAGGCAGAGAGAAGTTATGCTGATGATCAAAGTGGGCTTTATGCTAATATTTCTCATTCTGAAGCCTGACCGTCTCTTATCATTACAGGGGCTGTTTGTTCTTTATGATAATACAGGAACACACTGTCACCTTTAGCAACACTTCCTCCTATGCCGTTTTTTAATCCTTATCCTCTTTCTACATTTTTCCCAACTCTGATACTTGCAAGTACCTGATCTTTGGTCATGTGTATCTTTGTGTATATCAGGGTGTTTGGCACCAGTATGGTGGAGGAGTATGATGAGATAGCTGACTCTCAGTACACGTCAGAGAGATCCGAGTATCTGGATGAAGACTATGGTGAGATCATCTCTCTAAATGATTGCCCACAGAAAGCTTAAAAAGTACAGTATTAAGAGATGGATATTTCCAATACTATATGGCAGAATTTAATCATTTAATTTAGACACACAAGACTGTATTTGTTTGTTTTCTGTTTGGAAGTTGTTGTGTGTGTCCATTTGGCTAATGCTGTTGACTTAAATCCAGATGTCTTTTTTACAGATTACTCACCCGGCTACCTGCCCTCAGAGGACAAGACGTCGAAGAATCTGCTGGGCTCTGCTACAAGTATGTGCTGTTCCTCCATATTCTGTTTGTGCTTTTGATTTCATGAATATTTATCTGTAGATGCCCGCAGGTAATCATTTCAGTCTACTGGTTAAACTAGCTAAACCATGAACAGAAGTGGATAACAACATTGGCACTTTATAATTGGGATGAAACCCATTAGTTGTACATTGCATTGATTCACTTTGCTCACGGCAATCCCTGTTGATTATATTCCAGTTTGTTCAAAGCTACAGTGGCAAAAAATGTACTAACTGTACTGAATTCAAGGAAGTGATGTGCCCTCTGCCTCAGTTCCTAGTTTTCTTTTAAAACATGTTTTGAATATCCATTATATAGTTTGTGAAATCAAAACTTACTCATCACACACGTTCTGCCAATCACACACACTCTTGATAAATCCGTTTCCTAGTTGACTGGCTAAGCTTGGAGCAGTATGTAAATGGAACATGTTTAAATGTGTTGTTGTTGTTGTTGTTGTTGTTGTTAACTAAAACAATTACAAATTGTTTTCATTAAATGAAACAAAGCCATAATAAAATATAAATTTTAGTTCAACTTTTTATTTATTTGTTGACAATGCAACAATTAAGTTGAAGTACTTTTATTTTATTTAAAATTAAGAAAAACTAAAAAAAAAAAATTGTAGCTAAATAGAAATATTAAACTAATAAAAATGACAAAAGCACATAACAAAATTACAAAAACTTAAAAAAAAAGAAAGAAAAAAAACTAAGTATAAAATAAAAGCTATTCAGAATACTATAGTAATATATAAATAATACTAAAATAACATTGTAACGCATGCAGTTAAATGTTTAACGCAGTTAATCATCACCAAAGCTCAATACTTGGAATATTACATAAAAACATATGCAGTATATGTAAGGTTTTATTTTTTTTTATTTTTTTTTTTATTTTTAATTATTGCAGATTTGCAACACATTAACTATGGAGAATTTATGAGGTTAATAATGAACAGTCCTTGTACACATGTACTTCTGTTGCCAGTAGAATGCTAATTAATGCCAGTATACATAACAGAATTTAATGATGATAATAAGACAAAATTGGAAGAACTAACCAAATGACATTTACCAAAGATTAAATTGTTCTACTAGTTCTACCACGCAATAAGCATACTGGCAAATTGACTTCAATAATTCAGAAGTTCATCACTTTTGGCCAATGATTATTATATTTTAAGAGCATTGTATTTGCTTAGCTGAAGTGTAGAAAACAATTCAGCCTGTGTGTTGGCACTGTGTGACATTTACCTCTGTTCCATGCATATAAATGTTAGATTTTTAACATTTTCCTCTGGCTTCTTTTAGACGCCATCCTGAACATGGTAAACAACATCGCAGCAAACGTGCTAGGAGGGAAACCGGAACTAGAGGACGGAGCTGAAATGGAAGGTACGGACCTGATCTCTGCCTTGAGCTTGGATAATAAAATCACCTTGTCCTGAGTCTGTACTAAGAATTACTCCACTTATTTGCTCCTCTTTGCTTGGCAGCTGTTTGTGACTAGTGAGGGCTGTCACCATGCCAACAGTGTTGGAACTGTGAAGCCTGGCAGTGAAAGCACGTCTTTGATGGGTTCTGTAGCTGTGCTTGCCAGCATCAAACTCTCCCAGGGTGTGTTTGTGTGTGTGCGCAGGCCCAGAGAGAGCTGCTACAAAATGCTGTTCAAACAAGCATGTGGCTTTCCTAAAAGCAGAAGTGAAGTTTAAAAACACCCTGCTTCTCTGTATCATGACCATAAACAGTCTGACTAGGAGGCTAAAAGAGAAAAGACTGTTTAACAAGATATTTTTACTGTGGCCCTTGAGAGACTGCAGTCGAGTGGATGGCTGAAAGTTTATATTAAGTTTGGAAAAGGAAAGCACGCTATGGACTTTTTTTTTTTTTTTTTTTTTAAACTGATAGATTGTGGTTGACTGATATGAGTTCTTTTTAATGGCAAATACCAATATCTAGATAAAACGGTGATTGATAGCTGATATAGTACCAATATACATACTACAGTTTATTGATATAAAATAACACAAAATTGAATCACCTGATCAAATTTATACCAATAAAATGAATGATTCTTCCCACTGTGAGTTAGCATACTGGCAGTTTTAGTCTTTTCAGACTAACATTCTCCTGTACATTGTGGCAATTTAAAAGTCACTTTTTTAGCCAGTAATCATTATATTTTAATAGCTTTTAAAAGGTTGTTCGGTTGTTCAATTGAAGAAATGCACAGTTGGTAATCATTATATGATACCCGCCTTTCAGAAAACTAAGTGGGTGAAAATTATGCCCCCTATTTAACATTCATGAAACAGACTAATAAGTTTTACGAAGTGTCCCCCTAATCTTTTAGATCATTTCTACTCCACTCATGGCTTATAATTTTACAAACTCACATATTATAGAGTAACTTCCCATTTTTGATGCACATTTTTCTAGATAATGTAATATTCACTGTCATAAAGACTGACTCAGTATGTGACAAGAATTCAGAAAATGCCATTGTGGCACAATGACTGATATTCCAAAGCGGTGTTTCTTCGATGTCCTTGTTGGTCTGGATAAATTTAAACCATTCCAAGCATTATATAATTTCAGGGTCTCGAGATCATCACCTGTTGCTAGTTAAGAGCACATTTGTGTTTGTGTGTTTAATCTTGGGTGCTTTTCTCTGAACAATAGCCCTCTTTGTGTTGTGAAAGGGCAGTATGGAAACTAGTGTTCATATTCTCCTTTTCCTTTTCTCACTGTCAAAAATTTGTTCTTTCTCGCATCTTGCTCAGGAAACGTTTCTTCTGGGACAGAAAACGTCACCCAGGCGTCAACAGAAACCACACTCACACCAGAACCTACTGAACAGCCCTCTATGTGAGTCTCATTCGTACACACACACACACACACACACACACACACCCACACACCCTACTCATCCAGCATATTAAAACCCCAAATGCTTGCTCAATACTGAGCCCCATGACTTAGTCAGCGTATTCCAGCGCAGACTGGTTGAAACTGTTTGCTCGCATACCAAATCAACCACTGAATCCTTTTTCTAATACAGTACGAGCTCATAAAACTTTAATTAACTGTAGGTGCCGCATAACCAGGCTCAGAGTCAGACTCATTCTGCTGAATTATGCAGAGCGCATTTAAACATGTTAAAAATACTGTTGTTGGTAGCTAAAACCTTGATCAAATTAGCCAAAAATATTTAGTTCAGAGAGGAGTATTTAGTTCTCTCATTTAATGAACCTTATAACTTTTCAACACATTTAACTTTATTTTTTTTTTTACAAACATTTTTGCATTGTGTTTGTATTCGTGTTTGTCTTTGGCATTGTTTATGAGAGAAATAGCTTTGATTTGTGAACAAATGGTTCTTTTGAGTAAAATCTTGGGTTTGACTGATCTGGTTCTCAAGATCTGGTCACAGCAGCTAACAGCTCACTTAAATGAATATCATTAGTATATTAAGAGTATTTTATTGTTTATAGTAATTTTATTATCAGTTAATAGTTTATGCACTTCTAAAATATTTAATATTATTTGCTTTATCATTTTTATTCATTTTTATTTCTTTTTAAATATTTCTGTGTAGCTTTCATTTATTTTTACATTAGTTTTAGTTTTTGCAATTTTACTACTTCAACTTGAACTTATTTCAGTTAGTTGTCAAGGCAACATTTGTAATACAGTGGTGGCCAAAATTATTAGAACATTAGTATTTACTAGTGTTCTAATAATTTTGGCCTCCACTGTATGTTTTTTATCAGGTTTTATCTAGTTATCCATATTTTATTCCAGCTTTAATGAAAACGATTTTTAATAGTTTTGGTTTAAAATGTCTTTTGCATATTTTGTTTTTTGCCTACATTCATTGATATTCGTTGTCATGGTTATAGAATTTCTTATTTTCTTGTTCTTTAAAGTCATATGGAATTGGAACTAAATAACTGTGCAAATTGCAGAATTTTTCATCTTTGGATGAACCGTATCTTAAAAAAATGAACATGGAAGGAGTTGAGTTGTGACAGGCATTTCAGTTCTACAGTAAACTGAAGAGCTCACATTCGGTGTGGTCGTGCTCATAACTAAGTAACAAACATTGTGCAACCTTGGTTGAAAATGAAATGTGTGATTTGAGAACTAACATTCTTGGTCTTCATATCTCCAGGCTGGATGTTCTTGAGCTGGATCCCACTCTAGTGAAGGAGGACTTAGAGGTTCCTGTTCCTGAGGCTCCTTCAGAACCTCCACCTGAGGAGAGCCGTATCGTCATCCTCATCAAGGAGGACGAAGAGGCCACCCAGCCAACGGTGACCCTGCTGGAGGAGGAGCGAGAGGAGGAGAGAAGACTAGAGGAGATGTGGGAGGGGGAGAGCGCCACATACTGCGGCCACCTCTCCACTATGTCCTGTTTGGCGTCTTTGCATGAACACTTCTACTGTTACTGTTCAGCAGCTTTAGCACTACAGCGCCAGCGTAGAGACCGCCGCCACAAAGCACAGCACACTCACACTGACATAAACACTCAAACCGCCCCTCAGCAGTCCCTCCCTGACACCACCCCAATCCAAGAGCCCCCTGCGCCCTCTGAGAAACTTCCAGAAACAGAGCAGCCCTCTCAGGCACAAGCCGAGATGATTTCCCCTACTGAAACGGTGGCTTCTCCGCCTCAGTCCTCCAGTGGGGAATCTGCAGTCATCAAGCAGGAACTCCCACCTGAGACCATTCTGTTAGAGCCCAGCCGTACCTCCACTCTTCCCCCTCACAGCTTCTCTGACACCCCCACCCAAAACATCCCAGAGTCCCTACCCACAGGAGAGCCCGTGGACCAGAGTCCGCAGTACCTGGTGGACATCCCAGAAACCCATACGCCCGTCAGCAGCACCAGCAGCCTCCTTTCTCCCAGTGCCGCCTCCTCTCCTCTCTCCTCCACCACCACCACCACTGAACCCCACAGCCCAGAGACGGACCCTCCCAAACTGGAGCTCCCCGTCGCCACCAAAGAGCAGGCAGTTCAGCCATTGCCCACCCACACTCGCCCTGCTGATATCCCACCTCCTACTGAACTTCCCATCCCTCTTCCAGAGGCCTCGGATATCGGCAGGACTGCAGGGGTTGAAGATCCTCACCACAGTGCTGTGGCATCCCAGCCAGAGCTTTCTGAAGCCCCTCTGTCTCAACAAGAGGAGACTGTTGACGACATTCTGCTCCCGCACCGCACTGCCGGAGAGTTTTACGCAGAGCAGCAGCATTCGGCGGAAATGGGCCACGGGAATGGAAACGGCAACGGGAATCAGGTGCATGGATCCAACCAGAAGGAATCGGTGTTCATGAGATTGAATAACAGGATTAAAGCACTAGAAATGAACATGTCCCTCAGCAGCAGATACCTGGAGGAGCTCAGCCAGAGGTACAAGCACACAGATCCACGCTACCAAACCTAAAATGATCATAGTGGGCCACATTGTTTAATTGATCCGTTCTACTGTCACTCAGGTATCGTAAACAGATGGAGGAGATGCAACGGGCTTTCAACAAGACCATCATCAAACTGCAGAACACCTCCAGAATCGCAGAAGAGCAGGTTATTATCAGTCACTCAGAACATTAGTAATTTGAGCTGGGCCTTTTTATAAACTTTGATACTGGCAAACTGCAACATGCATGGACCCCAAAATGTGTTTGGATACTTAAATACATTTGAAAAAGTGTGAATGGCACTGTATTAAATAAAATAGCATATTTCAATAGAAAAATACACTACCATTCAATATGTTTTGTTTTTAAAAGAGGTCTCTTATGCTCACCAAGGCTCAAAAATACAGTAACGCGTGCACACACACACACACACACACACACACACATATATATATACAATTGTGTTCAAAATAATAGCAGTGTGTTTAAAAAAAGCGAGTAAAGCTCAAAATCCTTATAATAACTTTTACTTCAGTACACACACATGCATTGGGAACATTGCACATTCTATTCTAAATCAAAACATGAAGAAAAATTTAGCAAATTTGTTATTACTTTACAGAAAGTGAAGAAAAAGGAATATCAGGCTGTTCAAAAAAATAGCAGTGTCTGCATTTTTCTTTACAAAGTCAAATTTACTGTATAAACCAAGATGCTGCTCGCTTACGGGTGTGTTTGGGGTTGTTGTCTTGTTGAAACACCTATTTCAAGGGCATTTCCTCTTCGGCATAATTTTAATGTACTTAAACTGATCCATGATCCCTGGAATGCGATAAATGGGGCCAACACGTAGTATGAGAAACATCCCCACCACGCTTCGCTATCTTCACAGTGTACTGTGGCTTGAAATCAGTGTTTGGGGGTCGTCTGACAAACTGTCTGCGGCCCCTAGACTCAAAAAGAACAATCTTGCTTCATCAGTCCACAAAATATTGCGCCATTTCTCTTTAGGCCAGTCAATGTGTTCTTTGGCAAATTGTAACCTCTTCATTTCTTCAACACTGGGACTTTGCGGGGGCTTCTTGCCAATAGCTTGGCTTCACATAGGCATCTTCTAATTGTTACAGTACTCACAGGTAACTTTAGACTTTCTTTGATCACCCTGGAGCTGATCATTGGCTGAGTCTTTGCCATTTTGGCTATTCTTCGATCCATTCGAATGGTAGTTTTCCGTTTTCTTCCACATCTTTCTGGCTTTGGTTGCCATTTTAAAGCATTTGATAACATTTTAGCTGAGCAGCCTATCATTTTCTGCACTTCTTTATATGTTTCCCCCTCTCTAATCAAATTTTTAATCAAAGTACGCTATTCTTTTAAACAATGTCTGGAACGACCCATTTTACTCATATTTTCAGAGAGAAATGCGCAGTACAACATTTGCTGCCTTCATCCTTAAATAAGGGCCACTTGTTTGACACCAGTTTTTTCACAGAATGATTTACCTCTCTAATAAAACTCCACACTGCTATTATTTTGAACATGCCCTTTTCAATTTAAAGATTCAATTACACAGAATCAACATATACATGACTGTATATATATACATATACAGTTGTGTTCAAAATAATAGCAGTGCAATATCACTAACCAGATCAATCACTGCTTTTGGCAGAAATTATATTTCTACATGGCAAATATTTTACTAGTAGGTGTGGTAGAGTAATAGAAAACCAACAGACCTAACAGTCATGACATGCATGCTGTTGATTCTGTGTAATTGAATTTAATTGAATTGCATTAATTGAATTACTGTAATTTAATTGAAAAGGGCGTGTTCAAAATAATAACAGTGTGGAGTTTAATTAGACAGGTTAATCATTCTGTGAAAAAAACAAGTGGCCCTTATTTAAGGATGAAGGCAGCAAATGTTGTACTGTTTTTATATATAAACTTTTTTTTATATATATTTATATTTTATATATATATAAACTGTTTATGTATATATATATATTTTTTTCCTTCTGTTTTTAACGGTATTTTTGAGTAAAATATATTCCTGTAATATTAAAGCTGAATTTTCAGCATTCATTGCGCCAGTAGTCACTGTCACATGATCCTTGAGAATTCATTCTAATTATGCTAATTTGCTAAAGGAACATTTATTATTATAAATATTAGTGGTATAATTTACACATCCAAAATCTTAAACATCTCAAACATTTGAACAGCAGTGTGTTATCATTGAAAAGAAAACTGTCAACAAGTAATTTTATGAAGATGCAATGTTTATCATCAAAACGAAGACAAAATATGATTATTAACTTACTTATTGGATTATTTTTCTTTCATCTATTTTTTTTATCATCAAATATCCCTCTAACACTTGCGCTCTATGCTGTTTCTATTCTTCTACTTGTTTTTTTTCTCATTCTGTTATTTTTCTATTTTCAACTTTTCTTTTTATTTATAAATAATGACCCTCTAAAACTAGCATTGTCTATTCTTTCAACTTGTTTTCTTTTTATTTATTTAAATGACCCACTAACACTAGCATTCTCTATTCTTTTTCTATTCTAGCTACTTGTTTTCTTTATATTTATTATTTAAAAAACCCTTGCTACGTGTATGACGTTAGACTGAGACTTGTCATAGCACTTACATATTATTGCTCTTTTGTTGGTTTTGATTGTTTCTATTGTCCTCATTTGTAAGTCGCTTTGGATAAAAGCATCTGCTAAATGACTAAATGTAGATGACAATAAAAAGACTTTGATTGAAGACATACTGTTTAAAATCAAAATAAAATATTCTTGGACACTTTCTGGCTAAGAAAACTGACAACTTTGGGGGCAACTGTAGCATGTACAGTGTTTTTTACACGGATAACTTGGATAACTGTTTGCATCTGTGTGCGTGTGTGTGTGTTTAGGATCAGAAACAGACAGAGTCTATACAGATGTTACAGAGCCAGCTGGAGAATGCCACCAGGATCATGCTGAACCTGTCTGCCACAGTTGCTCAGCTACAGCGAGAGGTCTACAAACATGCATTTCTCATCTCATTCCTAACCTATCTAATGTCTGGCCCACCCAGTAATGTATATTCATATTTAAAGCCTGTTGTTTACTGTATGTTGTAGGTGTCTGACAGACAGAGTTACCTGGTGCTGTCTCTGATCCTGTGTCTGACGCTGGGTCTGCTGCTCTGTATGCAGTGCTGCAGGAGCTCGCCCAGTCACAACACCAGCTCAACCATTCCCATGAGCAACCACTACCCCAGCCCTAAGAGGTATAACACACGTGCAGAATTCATAACGCAATACAAGAACACAGTTTTCTGTCACGTCAACTACTGTTATGGCAGAACAACAGCTTGAAAGAGTTGACTCAAACTGAAAATACATGGGTTGAAGACTGATTGATGAGCAGAGCAATCTTGCTGAAGTTATGTAAACTGTTGACAAGTTTATAACTGGCAACACATATCAGGTTTAATAGCACAGAAGTTTGAAGTTAACCCTTTGTGACAATAATGTAACAGCACACACTACCATTCAAAAATTGATCATTTTTGTTACAAAAGATTTTTATTCTAAATAATTACTGGTATTTTGAGCTTTCTATTCATCAACAGGAATTCTGAAAAAAAGGTATCCACAAAAGTTAAGCAGCACAACTGTTTTCAACACTGATAATAAAATGTTTCTTCAGCAGCAAATACGCATATTAGAATGGTTTCTGAAGGATCATGTGACATAGAAGACCGGAGTAATGATGCTGTAAAATTCAGTTTTGCCATACAGGAATAAATTACATTTTTAAGCATATTAAAATAGAAAACAGTTCTTTTGTATTGTATTAATATTTCACAATATTACGGTTTTACTTTTGAAGGTTAATGTACATTATGTACAGAAGAACCCTGCATTCCTGCAGTGCATTTGCCAAAGTTCACATCTATATTTAGACACTTGCATAGAACATATTTAAGATTAATGTCCCTCTTTCTCATTCTCAGGTGTTTTTCCTCATATGATGATATGAGTCTGAAACGGAGAGTTTCTTGTCCTCTCGTTCGTTCAAAGTCATTTCAGCTGCCCACATCAGAAGGTAAGAGTCACTTTTGACACTGCGGAGAGCTTTGATGCCAGAGCTCACTCTATGTCTCTCTGTCTTTCTCTCTTTTTCTCTAACTCTTCCCCTTCATGTAATTCACATTGTTTCACTCTGCTCTGGTTCTTAACATCCCATGTCTTTTTCAGCCAGACTCAAATCCACCATATTCATTTCTCACGGCTTGAAAACCCAAGATAATGCCAAATAACGTCTCACCTTCCCACTTAACATGTGGCTTACGTTGTGTGCTCTCATTTTGGCTGTTGCTCTCAGAAGAATCATACCTTTTGTATTAAATACCACGCAGATCACATTGCAGCTTGATCTAGTTTTGGGTCCAGCTGTCACTAGTTCCAAAGTGTCTGGCGATAATTCAATATCAGTGTGACCTATACTGGAGCACAGTGTGATTTGTAATTGAATGTCAACAGAGTCTTATCTGATCAGATATGGGATGTATTAAGCAAAAAACTCTTTCTTTTACAAGCCAAAAACTAAATTAAAACTTTTAATTGGGTGCAATTTGTTATTTTTAAAAAAGTAACAAAAAGTTAGCTACTTGGAGAAAGCAGTGTATTGATTCTCAAAGTAAATTAATGACTTTTCATATTGACAATGTCACCATATTTAGACATATTTAAAAATATAATAAAGTTAATATGTAATAAATATAATATTTATATTTAATGTGCAAAAACGTAGGTAAATGTAACAGTAAATGCATTAAATCTTACACACACAGTATACATTATTTGATTCATTTTACTTTTTTTTTTTTTTTTTTAAAGAATAAATTCATGTAATTTTCAATAATTTTATTTGTAAGTGATGTGTGCATCTAATGAGTTTGATTAAAATCTGAACTCAAATGACAACTCTAATATGTAAGAACAATTCAGAAGAGAAACTAATATGAAAAACTTGCAAATTCAGCTGGGTAAACTGAACCGTCTTCACTATTTTAGAGCCAGATCCTTCCTGTGCTTCTTGTTCCATTTCTTTCTGCTATTTTTTCCTCTCACATTTTGCTGCAGCATTGTGTGTGAGCTCATCACTGGTTTGTGTTCATAAGGCAGAGGTTGGATATTTTTAGCACATGATGCATTTGGCTGGCACATGTTGGACATTTGCAAGTAGTAACAGTGGAAAAATGTGGTACATTTAATGGATTACTAAGTATTGCATATACAGATATGCAAATCAAACTTGACTTTCAAATGCGTGCAAATGACAGCATTATGCTAACAATTGATGCTGCAGCCATGGTTACCACATGCAGACTTGTTGGCAATGAAACGAGAATGAAATAGGACACCACAAGGCGGATTACAATTGAATAACAGTTGCACCAAAAAATACTTTGAAGTGTCTGTGTGTAACTTGTGCTACTACTTGCAAGTGCTTTCATGCTTGTTATTGTTTGCCATACCATTCCGTTAACCTGCCCCCTCTCTCCCCTCTTTAGTAGGTCCTGATGACTTGTACATTGTAGAACCTCTAAGGTTTTCTCCAGAGAAAAAGGTATGGAGTTTGTTTCGGCCGCTGTGTGTTCATGACAGTTGTGGGACTGAGGCAGGGTTTCAAAACCACTCACTGCTTGTTTGTTTTTTCCAGTTAGATTATCAGTCTATAAGAACCGTATTAATCACATAAAAGCATTATTAGAAATGCTTCAGTAAATGTGAAGAGCAGTGAGTGTTTTGGAACGCAGCTCTTTCCAGTTAGTCTGTCTGACAGGCCGTGAAGTTAACCATTTTTCTGCTGACTGAGGATTCAGATTCCATTTAACAAAATGACAACAAAAATTGTTCTCAACTCTATACGCAACAAACATACCAAACAAAAACTGTTTTTAATATCACATCATATTATCATAATTTTTTAAACTACAATTTTAGCATTTTTTATTTAGATTTTTTTACATGCAGTCAGTAATTGCATTGATTAAATTTCCATTTCCCTTAAGTACAAAACAGTCACAGTTCATTTCTAGTTTAATGTATGTTAATGATGAAAAGTTAGTCAGTCTGTAACTGTCCCATTTAATAAGTCATTAAACTTATTCAAACCCATAACACATGAGTTTAAGACTGATTTGTGTCTTTTTGACCAATTTATTCAAAAGAACCGCTTCATAAGAGTCTTGACTTGGGTTTTAGTCAAGGTTTAGCTTGTTCCCCAAAGAATAACTTTGTTTTGAGTATAACTTTATGCTCAGATCTAATAGTAAAGGCCTGTTCAGACCAATACTGATGTTCAGCTAAAAAATTTGGAATGATTTTTACATGCAATTTGTCTGTTCATACAAAAAACAGAAGACAGCTGAATAAAAATGCAAATTAAATCCTGACATTAAGTGATGCTCATACAAAAAGCAGAAATACCCCGGTCCACAACTTTGCTAAAAAATCAAATAGTATTTACATGTTTTCAAACAGCTGTTCAAATCACTATAGTGTTAATCAAACACCAAATACAAGAGTACAGAGACAAAAGCTGGTTTCAGATTCTTCCTCTGCTATTCAGTTGTCAGTGTCATTTTAATATCATCGATATATTATAGTTTTGTTGATATTTTGTAGAGTTTTTATATTTTCTGTTTTCACCTTAATTTGTAATTTTAATTACTTAAATTTTAAAAATCATTTTTGTTTTTTTAATGTCTATATAGTATTTAATTTTTATTCATTAGTTTTATTTTTTATTTATTTTAATACTTCAACTTATTTTCAGTTTCTTGCCAAAGCAACATTTACCACTTCTTTTAAGTTTTATTTTTCAATATTTTATTTAATTTCCATAATCATTTATTTCATTTCAAGTAACAAAAATGTTTTGTTTTGTTTTGTTTTTTTTAGTTAACAATGACGTTGTTTGCTGTCACTTGGCCAAATAATCTCTGTGCATGCAACCAAAAGAGTGAATCTTAGTTGGCCAGTTTTTGTTGCCCTGTGATGAAAAAGAGATTAGAACACCTTGCAATAAAAAAAAAAAAGTGTTGCAATGACTGCATGCAGAGTTTCATGTCTGTCTGAACAGATGCATAAACAGATGTTCATTCAAATGCTCCAAACATTTATGTTGGTGTGAACAGCCCTCAACTTCTCCACAAATGATCCCTTGTGTTCTCTGCCCTCGTGTGTATCATCACATGATCATAGTGATTGTATTGTTGTATCATTTCTTGATTTCTATTCTTAGTGTCTGATAAAGTACTCACTCAGCACAAAGACGGTTACCGTGACCTCTCTGAATGCATCATTTAGACATTAAATCATTTCTCCCTGTTTGTGTCTTTCAGAAGAAACGCTGCAAGACAAAAGGGGGGGACAGAGTGGAGACGCTCTGGGCCTCCGTCCCCTCAGTGACGGGTGTTAACGGTGAGCCCAGATGCAACGGTGAAACATCATCATTTTCTCTTCAATTCCTGCCGTCAACGTGCAACGGCTATGCATCCACCTGCTCGTCCAGGGACTGTGCGTCAGAGGTCAACTCCGAGAGCTCTGCTTCAACACTGTCTGAGGAGCTCTTCAGCAGCGCCCCCTCCATGAACGGACACGACCCCACCTTGTGCAACGGCAAGCCCCCGCCGACCAAGAGCAAGATGGAGAAGAGGTCTCTGAAACGCCGCAAGTCCAAGAACGCTGAGCAGCAGGAGGCCCGGCTCGTGGGGGAGATACTGCCACTTCCTGTGACCGTCATGCCCACGCTGGAGGAGCTCATGAAGGGAAAGGCGGATCTGGGCGTGGCCACATTCGGAAGGACAGCTGTAACGGGACGAGTTTGAGTTTTCACGCCACCATCTTTCTTTTTCTTATTCCATCGTTTTGAGATTTTATTGTGAGCGCTGATCCTGACGTTGTCTTCACTACATCCTGGTTCTCTGAACTTTGGTTATGTGCCTTTTTTTACCCATTCAGGATAGTTTTCGTTATTCCCTTTAAGTTTTTTTTTTTTTTTTTTTTTTTTTTTTTTTAATTCTTCTGGGGAAGTTCTGACTGATAAACATTGGCAAGTATGAATGAGACTTGGTTTGATGTTGCAGAGGTGGCGCTGCGTCACCGTGACCAGGAGTGTAGGCCGATTCCAGATGGCAGACCCACAACATTCAACGTGTTTCTTTACACTAACATGACCCTCAGGTCTCCATTTCCTCTTTCACTGTCCCTTTAACGCTCTCACTCGCTTTTTTTTCCCTTCCTGGTTGGATATGTATTTCTGGTACATGTGAGTGTGTGTGACTGCACGCCAGTCATTGTCTGTGGTTGGTTTGTGGGACCAGTGATGTCACATTCAATCCAGTGAACAGAGCTGAATGAAGAACAGATTCAGTCCATGTTAATTCTGTCATTTTCTCTTTTAGAGCCAAATTAAGGTCTACTATTCAAATCTCGATCTGGTTTGACCAGTGAGTCCAGGCTGGACCTGAACGAACACACACACACACACACACACACACACACACACACATTCATATATCAGCATGTTCATATTGTGACGCACCCAACAGCATCTCAAGCATGTTTACAGCTCATTTTCTTCGTTTAATGCAGCCATCATAAAAAAAAGACATTTTTACATGCTTTATATGTACATGGGGAGTTTGTAGGGGACATTCTGTTATTTGAGTGGTAATTATTTATATATTTATTTATTTAAATGTGACCCGGGCTCTATGAGATCAAGGTCATGTGATATATGAGATACAGTGGCCCCTTCAACCTCCATGTAAGAGATTTATTACAGACACACACAAATGGTACGGACAACATCTTCCTGTTCTCTAAAGTTTGCGCACTCTGTGATTTGAGAAAGCTGGATTCTGCTTTTTGCATTCAAATCAATTCTTAAATCACTGCAGCATCAGATAAATCCGTTCTAATGCTCATAACGTGATCATGGAGATGTTGTACATCTGATTGGATTTGCTCTTCCTCGCTGGATCTGTTCGGACGAGCTTTGGGTTACTGGATTCAAGGTGAATCGTAAAAACGGCCGAGCTTTCGTTGTTGTGCAAATATTATGCATGAGTCCAGCAAAGCAACCGTCTGGTCTGTCCTACCTGTTATGTACGTGTAAAGATTGTGTGTGTGTGTGTCCAGCATCTTCTCTTCACACACTTCATGTCCCTCTTAACACAATTTCTATGTGTGTGTGTGTGTTCGCTGCTTTCTTAGTTGTTTTTAATGCACCCAAGAGACCATTTGACATCCCAGTAGAGTTTCTCTGTGTAAAATCTGTGTTGTGTAAGATTGTAAGTGTTTTCTTTCACGCAGACATTGACCTTTAATCAGACAGTGGGGTTTAGAGAATGTGAATTCACATCACGATTTCAATAAAAGGGAAAGATTGGGATGGCGTGCGATGGACCACCTCTGTGATTTCCATGATATGTTTCACTACCTTTCTCCTTTTTGAATGGTAACTGATATATGCTTGTGGATGTTTTCTCATCAGTGTGTGTGTTGATGACTCTTTCCAGTACACCAGTGAGTAGAGACCACTGCATGTGTCTCTCCTGTGCACTTTGGAGAACTCCACATGCCTTTGTTTTTCTACACCAAACCTGGTACAAGTGCTTTTTCGTCCCAGGCTTTCCTTTGTACGGCGCCCTCTAGTGGCGGATGCCTGATTTATTTAAACGTCCGCTAGGTGGCGCCCAAATTCTCATATTCTGTGAGGACGAACTGCACAGTATTTGATTTTTTTGTTTTTCCAATTGTAACTACAGCAGTGTAGTGCCATTAGAAACTGTGAATTTATAAATAAACACTTTGTTGTCTTTATTAAGTGTGTTTTATTATTGTGACACTATAGTACAAGCATTAAAACCCATGAAAGCAGCTATACCATATACAGACATATAATAGTGGGACAGTGATACAACTTGTTATATCAGTGGTTTTCTGATTATGAAGTCATATATAAGCTATTACAAAGTCTTAAACTGCACAGATTTATATCCAGATTTTCTTAGATATATCCATAAAGCTGAATGCCGTCGGTTTGGCATCTGTGTGTGGATTACACTATAAACAACATGGATTTTTGCATTTTAATGTGTTTTAAATGCAAAGTCCAAAAACAGTAATGACTCACTGAGTGATAATTGAAATTTGTCCATTTCTGTGTAATTGTAGACACCTAACTAATGGATGGCATGTACAATTACCAAAAAAAAAAAAAAAGTTTACATACACCTTGCAGATTCTGCAAAATGTTAATTATTTTACCAAAATAAAACTTGACACTTAAACATACACTTGATTCTTAATACTATGTTGTTACCTGAATGATCTACAGCTGTTTTTTGTTTTGTTTAGTGATAGTTGTTCATGAGTCCCTTGTTTGCCCTGAACCGTTAAACTGCCTGCTGTTCTTCAGAAAAATCCTTCAGCTCCCACTAATTCTTTGGTTTTCTAGCATTTTTGTGTATTTGAACCCTTTCCAACAATGACTTATGATTTTGAGATCCATCTTTTCACTCTGAGGACATCTGAGGGACTCATATGCAACTATTACAGAAGGTTCAAACGCTCACTGATGCTTCCGAAGAAAAAAAAAACATGCGTTAAGAGGAATTATTTGAATTTGAAGATCAGGGTAAATTTAACATTCTGTCTTCTGGGAAACATGTATCTTCTGTAGCTTCTGAAAGGCAGTGCAAAATGAAAAAATATGATATTCAATCAAAATAAGAAAAATGTACACATGTTCATTCTGTTCAAAAGTTTTACGCCACCAGAATACAAATCTATATTCTATTTTTACATTAACATATGTAATTATTCTATTATTTTAACATTTCACTAACATTTTAGTGTTTTTATGCATTTTACATTTATTCCAAAATAATAACAAAAACATATATATTCATAGTTCTGTGGATTATTATTTGCCCTTATAGTGTGTTCTTCAAAATACTATGTCAAAACACTTTGCTGTTGCAATACTTCTGGTTAATATGTAAATTTGATCTGTCCAGTGGAGTCATAGGACTTTTATTTTGAAGTGTGAGCAGTAGCAGGTTGATCATTAGCATCCTTGTTTTCTTCCCTGCCACTCGCAGATCAAGCTCACTAAGATAGGAGTCGCTGTGTTGAGAGGACTTTTATTTTGAAGTGTGTGCCGCAGCAGGTTGATCAGTCTCAGCCCTGCCTCTCACAGGCTCGCTGACAGATCTGGAGCTTTTTAAGGTAATAATAACTTCATCAAATACACTCGAATGTGCGCTAGACTATTAGAGTAGCACTATTAAAAGCCAAATTAAGCATGCACGTGGATGTCACGCGTTAATTTTGATGCATGAGTTTTATTGCATATTTATATCGATGATCCGTTATCAGACACACAGGCCATCAATAGACTAAGATCTTAAAATCATCTCTTCTAAAACAATGCATTCAGATCTTAGGACTGTTTAAAAGCAGCTTTATTCAGTCGTGCATCTGAAGAGTCGGTGAAATGGAGGTCAGGCGATAAGAGACTTAACACTAACAGAGTAATCCTCAGCACGTTTACCTGCTGCTGCACAAACTGCACGACACGCTCAGCCATGCTTCCATCAACTTCAGTCTGTCCAACAGGACTTTTAGGTTTAGTAAGATTTGGTTTTATGTTTATGTTATTGCATTTAAATAAATGCTTATTATTGTTGTTGTTTGACGCCAACAACGAACAAACTGTTTTTTTTTTAACGCGCAGTCATCATTATTGGAGAAACCAATGAAAATGACCCTTGACCAGAAGTCTGCAGACTCACACTCCGTGTTTTTTTTTTTTTTTTTTCAATAAAATCGTTCTTTCCATTGATGTATGGTTTGTTAGGATAGGACACTATTTGGCTTAGAGCTATTTGAAAATCTGGAAACTGAGGGTGCAAAAAAATCAAAACATTGAAAAAATCGTCCTTAGCAATGCATATTACTAATCAAAAATTAAGTTTTGATATATTTACGGTAGGAAATTTACAAAATAGCTTCATGGAACATTTCCTAATGATTTTTGGCAAAAAAGAAAAATCAATTATTTTGACCCATACAATGGGTTGGCTATTGCTACAAATGTACCCCAGCGACTTCACATTTAAATAATCTCTTCCAGATTCATTTATTTATCTTTTGAGCTAGGTATCTAAGCCTAGGCATGTCAGATTTTCAGTCCTTTTTCCATACTGCTATTCTTTCCATTGCACATATGTATGTTATTGTCATTTGAATATGATCCACTGATCCTTATGCATTGATTTGATATAGGATGGCTGAACCGCCTCGGTCATGTGACTGTTTTGTATCTCTGCCTCCGGGTTCAAAAGAAGATTATGTGATATTTGGTAAGAACTCTGACCGGCCGAGAGATGAGGTGCAGGAGGTGGTGTATTACCCTGCATCCTCACACGCTCCCGGATCTACAGTGGAGGTGAACTGACTTTTTCATGATGTTTCATCAAATGCATAAAATTGGTATTTAAAATACCTATTTTTTATTTACAATATATTTCAGTGTGTTTCATATTTTCTCTTCCAAATATGTTGTTGCTTAGCAAAAATCTGGAGTTGTGGCCAATCCATAGATGATTTACAGGTGATTCTCTTTTCCGTGTAGTGCACATACATTTCCATTCCTCAAGCAGAGCAGACTCATGCGGTTGTGCTGAGCAGGCCCGCTTGGCTCTGGGGGGCTGAGATGGGGGCTAATGAACACGGGGTGTGTATTGGGAACGAGGCCGTCTGGACCAAGCAGGCTGTGGATCCAGAAGAAGCTCTGCTAGGAATGGACCTGGTTCGGTGAGCTCAAAACAAGCAAACGTCTTTATCTTCCTGCTTTCTAGTCTTGAAATTGATCAGCTGATGTATATTGTGTGTGTTGAGGCTGGGTCTGGAGCGCGGGGACAGTGCATGGGCCGCTCTGAATGTGATCACAGGTCTGCTGGAGCAGCACGGTCAGGGCGGAGCCTGCAGAGAGACCGCCGAACCCTTTAGCTACCATAATACCTTCTTACTAGTGGACCGACAGGAAGCCTGGGTCCTAGAGACTGCTGGGAAACTCTGGGCTGCACAGAAAGTCACAGGTGAGGAAAGATGATTCATGGTCAGTGGTGAATGCATTTTCACTAGTTAATTTGTGTGTGTGTGTGTGTGTGTCTGTGCGCACTTGTACAGCTATCTTTGTGAGGGCCGATTTGAGTTTTAGACCATCGGAGTGAGGACAATCTTGTAAAGTGAGGACATTTTGGCCAGTCCTCACTTTCTGAGACCCCTTTAAAGGCCTGTTTGAGGGTCAAGACTTGGTTTTAGGGGTTAGGGGGATTTAAGGGAAGGGTTTGGGTGAGGTACTTGGTTCTGATGGGTTGGTTTAGGGTAAGGAGTTGGAGATTGCATTGTGTCAATGTATGTCATCACAAAGATAGCTATATAGAGTTGTGTGTGTGTTTCTCTCAGGATCTGTCTGAAAAGATTCAAAATGAAGGACATTTATTTTGTATCCTGGTAAACAATTAAAAGTTAATATTACACTAAAGGTTAATAAATGAATTTGGTAAATGATGAAATTGGTCTCTTAAAGAAGACACTTGACAGATTATTGCTAAAGTAAAAAAAAATGAAAAAAAAAATACAGAAGTTTAAGTTTATTATTATGAGAAATGCACAAAAATACTATTTTAAAATTTTATATAAAATATATTTTCCAAAACATGTTTTACTCTCACCATGAACTATTTCTTTCAGGAGCATTTAACCTTTTCAAATCATGTCCCTGAGATATATATATATAATACTGTAATATATATATATATATATATATATATATATATATATATATATATATATATAAAATATATTTACAGGCTTTATATATATATTTACAGGCTGTGTTTAATCCCATATATTATATATCTATGTTGTACAATAGCTATATCAGGAAAAAAAACATCTAATGTATTGATATAATAATCTTATATCTAAAAAAAATCCATCTCTAAAAATAAAGCGGAGGTTATTTCTTTTGTCAGAGGGAGTCAAGAACATCTCTAACCAGCTGACGATAGGCACAGAGATCTGTGCAGAGCATCCAGAGCTGCGCGCTGTGGCTCAGGCTCAGGGCTGGTGGAGTGGAGAGGGGGACTTCAGCTTCTCTGCTGTCTTCAGCCCTGACAACCCCCCCGCCAGGATGGAAATGGCCAAGCAGCGCTACATAGGCGGCACAGCCCTGCTCCAGCAGCACAACGGTACGCTTGCTTTACTCTGCCATCATGACTGAGGAGTGGGCTTGTGTTTACAACAGGGAACTTCAGACATTTTCATTCTGAAATGTCTTTTTGAAGTGTTTTGGTTGCAGTAAGATGCAGAGTTATATCCTTACTCTTGCTGTCCGGAGTTGTTTTGTTATTTTGAAGACTATATGTTTAATACTGCCATCTACTGTTTAGACACTGCACTTACATTTATTGCTTTTTTTTAAGCAATTATTAGTAAAAGCATGGACAACTAAAACTTTTTTTATGATGACTTTTTTATTATGACATTATGATTTACTTAATTTTTTGTCGTCTTTTCAGTTTCTAATAATTTACTGTAATAATACTGTGTATTCTATATATTGAATGTGGTGGATGTAACTAAGTAGTGCTTATATTGAATCATGTAACTTGAATTGCCATGCAACTAGTTCTATTTAAGATAATAATTTTGTTTTTCCAGTAGCTCAAAATATCACTACTTATTAAAATCTGTTTTTTTTGGATCCTGCTCCTATATTTATATTATAATATTATAATACATTATAATTATTACAATACATTAATTTATACCTTATATATTTTTATAGAATGCAAATATGCTGTTTATTTTTGTTTTATTATTAAAATTAATAGAATGTTATTGTTATTTTGGGGTATGCAATGCATGCCTTTTTGCATTATTTTTTATTAAATACATAATTGCACAATTACAGATGTTACTTTGATTGCAGGTTTTACAGGTTCATTTGTTGTTATCTAATCTACACTATCGTTCAAAAGTTTGGGGTTAGTAAGATTTTTTTTTTTTTTTTTAAGTACTTTCTGTCATCAAGGATGCATTAAATTGATCACAAGTGACAGTGAAGACATTTAAACTTAAAAAAAGATTTGTATTTCAAATAAATGGTGCTCTTTTGAACTTTCTGAATATCAGTGAATCGTGAAAGAAAATGTATCATGATTTCTGCAGAAATATTAAGCAGCACAACAACTGTTTTTAGCATTTGTAATAATAATAAATGTTTCTTGAGCAGCAAATCAGCATATTATGATGATTAGAAGGATCATGTGACACTGAAGACTGGAGTAATGATGCTGAAAATTCAGCTTTGTCATCACAGGAATAAATTACATTTTAATATATTACTGTGATCAAATAAATGCAGCCTTGATAAGCACAAGGGACTTGTATCAAAAACAAAAAATCTTCCTGACTTCCAAACTTTTGAATGGTTATCTATGCTATTTGCAATATAACACACCTGACATGCCAGTTTATACCTGAAATATGACATTTGGTCATATGTTGTTGTAATATCTGAAGAAGGTCTTTAAAATTGTCTATGTACCTGCCACACAGTTTTTTTTTCCCTCTCCACAGGCTCGGTGACGGCCGAGGTGATGATGAGTATCCTGAGGGACAAGGCCAGCGGGATCTGTATGGATTCGGAGGGCTTCTGTACTACGGGCAGCATGGTGTCCATCCTCCCGCGCAGCCCAGACATGCCCTGCATTCACTTCTTCACTGCCACACCCGACCCCTCCAGGTGTGACCCTGAAAGATCAGCTCAAACCTACATTGCCAGGACACACTCGTCACACTTTGATCCTTCTCTTTCAGGTCTGTATTCAAGCCTTTTATCTTCTCGGAGAGCGTGAGGTCCGTCAGCATGGTGATGTCTCCTCAGTACGGCTCAGACGATCCTGTTAGGACACAGCCTCGATTCCAGCACCAGGTGGACCGGAAACACGAGCTGTACAAAGCCCACCAGACTGCGCTGACCAGTCCTGTAAGTCTGAGAACATGGAGAACAAAGGCTTTTTATTGATAAAATGATTTTTGGTTTGTTTTCTTAAGCTTTTGAACATTAACTATAAAGCCTATTGTATCACATTTGATACACAAATTTCTAAAGCCTCTAAATTATCAACATTATCAAAACTTTGCTGAAAAAAAAACAATTTCACAATCTTCTAAAACTGTCCAACTTCAGTGATTCATGTGTCTTTTTGCTTGAAATATTCAGTGATTTTTAAGTAAATGTAAGAATAACTTTTATATTGTTAGAAATATTTCAAGATGAACTTTTCTTGGAATTAAGCAACTTTATACAATCCATTTATTTATTCAATTATCCATTCATCATTTTTAGTTAAAAATGTTAAATGTGAGAATCAAATATGATGCATCAGACTTTTAAGGAACATTTATTTGTACATCTGTCAATTATCATTGTATGTTTTCCCCCACAATAAAAACTACAGAGCTTGGATCATAAAACTAAGCATTTTATAATTAAGACATATTAGGGAGATACAGAGTGACGACTGATTTTATATAAAGTTTATATAAGCAGTCTGCTATACTGTTATAAAGACAGATTTAATTTACAATCAGAATTTTGTTACAGTTTGGCCACATAAATATCAGCAACTCCACCAAATTTTTACTAATTCGTTTAAAAAAAAAAATAAATAAAAATAAAATATTTTCCAGACCATTATTTAATGTCAAGCTTTACAGGTGTTTAAAAGAATATTCTGGATTCAATTCAATACAAGTTAAGCTCTGTTAACAGCATTTGTGTTATAATGTTAATTACCAAGAAGAAAAATAGTCCCTCAATTTCTTAAAAAAAAAAATAAAACAAACAAATAAATGTTTAAGTGTGGTGTACTTAAAATGGAAGTGGTTTGGGGCCCTTTTTTTAAATTTATAATAGATTTTGATTTTATAAAAGTTTTTTTTAAAAAAGCTGTTTAAATTATTTCTAGAGTTTTAGGGTTTTATTGGTTATGGCAGATTGTTTTCATGGCAACAAAGTTGTAAAATTGCATATAACAGAAAATGTTAAAAGGGATTTTGCTAACATGCGTATTGATTATGTCTTGTGACTATATTATTGAAACAGTGAGTATTTTAACAGCAATAGTTTGGCTATATTCACTTCCATTGTAAGTGCCTTGCTGTAACCCATATTTTTGCTAAAAATGGACATTATTTTTGTAGTCATCAAATATTATGCCACAACTGCTCTCACACTGAATCTGCAACATTCCCTGTGTGTTTGTGTGTGTCAGGATGTTGGAGTCTCTCTACAGGAGACTATGAGATACCTGGAGTCTCAGTGTCTTGAGGAGATCGAGGCCATGCTTAGGGGCGAGATACAGGGCCAGGAGCTCGGGGATCTGTTCTTCGACTGCGTGGACGCCGAGATCAAATTCTACCAGTGAGACAGAGCAGGTAATGTCAGCATATCTCTCACACATCTGACCTATGACTTCCACTGTCTGATATTGGCTGTAACTTATGGCTGTTTTGCAGTTGTCGTTGTGAATGTCACTAGTGCTTGCTGATCTGCCTGGAGAGAAAGAGACAGTCCAGAGCGCACAGGTTCCTGCCTGCTCAAATCCTGCTCTCCTAGTTCCCCTGATGCCATGCCAAACTAATTGTGATGTCCATGCCACATTAACTGTAACTTAAAAAAACACAAAAAAAAAACAAAAAAAACACTAGATGTTCATGTGAGTGGATCACCATAATCATGTGTAATTGTCCCACATGGCGGTCATATACGCATCACATTAACCGGTTTGTGATAATTACTAAGGTGTGTATGTGCTGTGGGTAGATGTGCGAGAGAAGAGATGTTAGGGAAAAACACTTCTCATTCCTGTAAGAGATGGGCTCAGCTACCAGACTGACCCTCTGAGGAGAAACATAATAAAATATCAATGATTCAAAATGTCTGGTATCATTATTATTACTGAAACATAGGTAGTTCATGTCACCTCATGGATGTTTGAAATGGAAGTGGAGGAAAGGTCTGAAAACGGCCCAAATGCTGTGAGCAGGTTTATGTGTGAATATAAAATATATTAGTTGCCCATTTGTTGTTTATTGCAGCCTAGCTTTGTACTGCTATTGTTATTCTAGTTCTATTCAAGCTTATACATACTACAACTCATTAGCTATCCTACATCATTGTGCTTTTATAAAAGAAAAAATAGTATAACTGACTTGCAATTCATTGCAGTGTCTTTTCAATGCTACCAAACAAAATGATCATATCAAGACAACAGCTGGTCAAAAGGTTTTAGATGCAACGTAAACGCAGTCAAAGTGAAGTTAACCATTTATCTATATTCTCTATTATAGATCAGTGGTTATAACGCCTTTTATAATAAGTTTTCTAGAAAGTGTAACCTATTGAATGTAACATACAAATAGTTAAATACCATAAGAGTCCTCCTTTTATATAACACAGTGTTTGATTTATGTGATCTCACCCATGGTAAGCAGGCCAATTAAAACAATTAATCTATCAGTAAACTTAAAATTGAAACTAAATTATAAAACTAACCCCAGATCAGTTACTACCTTTATTAGCCACTACTACATGACTCTATTTGGATTTGACAAGGCATCAACCAATCATTTTATCACATTGTCCCACCATAGGCCACGCCCACTTGTGTTTAGTCGCTTACGCCTGCATAGTATACAGGTGCATCTCAATAAATTAGAATGTCGTGGAAAAGTTCATTTATTTCAGTAATTCAACTCAAATTGTGAAACTCATGTATTAAATAAATTCAGTGCACACAGACTGAAGTAGTTTAAGTCTTTGGTTCTTTTAATTGTGATAATTTTGGCTCACATTTAACAAAAACCCACCAATTCACTATGTCAACAAATTAGAATACTTCATAAGACCAATAAAAAAAACATTTCTATGTTCATTTACTTTATATGTACTCAATACTTGGTAGGGGCTCCTTTTGCTTTAATTACTGCCTCAATTCGGCGTGGCATGGAGGTGATCAGTTTGTGGCACTGCTGAGGTGGTATGGAAGCCCAGGTTTCTTTGACAGTGGCCTTCAGCTCATCTGCATTTTTTGGTCTCTTGTTTCTCATTTTGCTCTTGACAATACCCCATAGATTCTCTATGGGGTTCAGGTCTGGTGAGTTTACTGGCCAGTCAAGCACACCAACATCATGGTCATTTAACCAACTTTTGGTGCTTTTGGCAGTGTGGGGAGGTGCCAAATCCTGCTGGAAAATGAAATCAGCATCTTTAAAAAGCTGGTCAGCAGAAGGAAGCATGAAGTGCTCCAAAATTTCTTGGTAAACGGGTGTAGTGACTTTGGTTTTCAAAAAACACAATGGACCAACACCAGCAGATGACATTGCACCCCAAATCATCACAGACTGTGGAAACTTAACACTGGGCTTCAAGCAACTTGGGCTATGAGCTTCTCCACCCTTCCTCCAGACTTTAGGACCTTGGTTTCCAAATGAAATACAAAACTTACTCTCATCTGAAAAGAGGACTTTGGACCACCGGGCAACAGTCCAGTTCTTCTTCTCCTTAGCCCAGGTAAGACGCCTCTGACGTTGTCTGTGGTTCAGGAGTGGCTTAACAAATTCCTTGACACGTCTGTGTGTGGTGGCTCTTGATGCCTTGACCCCAGCCTCAGTCCATTCCTTGTGAAGTTCACCCAAATTCTTGAATCGATTTTGCTTGACAATCCTCATAAAGCTGCGGTTCTCTCGGTTGGTTGTGCATCTTTTTCTTCCACACTTTTTTCTTCCACTCAACTTTCTGTTAACATACTTGGATACAGCACTCTGTGAACAGCCAGCTTCTTTGGCAATGAATGTTTGTGGCTTACCCTCCTTGTGAAGGGTGTCAATGATTGTCTTCTGGACAACTGTCAGATCA
This sequence comes from Spinibarbus caldwelli, assembly GCA_039654775.1. Lineage (NCBI taxonomy): Eukaryota > Metazoa > Chordata > Actinopteri > Cypriniformes > Cyprinidae > Spinibarbus > Spinibarbus caldwelli. The sequence goes on from CM077240.1 coordinate 12,334,728, forward strand.
GCAGTCTTCCCCATGATTGTGTAGCCTAGTGAACCAAACTGAGAGACCATTTTGAAGGCTCAGGAAACTTTTGCAGGTGTTTTGAATTGATTAGCTAATTGGCATGTCACCATATTCTAATTTGTTGAGATTTTTGTTAAATGTGAGCCAAAATCATCACAATTAAAAGAACCAAAGACTTAAACTACTTCAGTCTGTGTGCACTGAATTTATTTAATACACGAGTTTCACAATTTGAGTTGAATTACTGAAATAAACTTTTCCACAACATTCTAATTTATTGAGATGCACCTGTACATTTGTGTTTCAGTACAGACCTCGGATGGACACGAGTATCGGGAAGGAGTGATGGTTTATTCCCAGATCGCGTCGTGTGTTTGTTCGAGCCATTTGACTGCAGATTGTTGTAAGCGAGGTACAGCGTAATGGAGAGTTCACACAAAAAAACGTTAAAAGATGGAGCAGCCAGTTGTATTGAATCTGACAGCAGCTGCATTGCAAGCCGTAGGTAAACAATTTCATAATGTTTTGTTTGTAAATGACAGTTTATATTTTAAACCCAGTATTGTCTGTTTTTACTCAGTTTGCCGACGCAAATATTACGTATTAAAACCACATCACAATTAAGTGTTGTGCATCTCCAAGCACACAAAAACACAATTTCTGAATGAATCCGCGTTTTGAACGACTGGGGTCCAATTCAATTACCCCTTCATAAAGATTTACTTCATTCCTGAATGAATCAGCCGTTTGAACGAATGGAACGAATGAAGAAATGACTCAATGACTTATTAAGATGTTTTACTGCCACCTACTGGCAGTTTTAATTTCTTTTTAGAGTATAATTTTCAGAGTATAATTTAAAGCTGCAGTCCGTAACTTTTTTTTTGGTTAAAAATGATCCGAAATCAATATTTGAGCAAGTACATAACCAGCCAGTGTTCAAAACTGTCGCCTTACTTTAGCCCGATGCACAACGGTTAGCTTATAATAATGTTTTCTAATTTGAGTGGTACGGGTAGGTTTTAAAGGGAAATTCGAGCATGGCACTGCGTAATTACTTCACGTCTGTAAACATGAAGAAGTTGTCCCGGCTACTAGGCTATAGCACGTGAGGATCCTGCAGGTGACGGATCATTTATAGCCTTTTCTCACAGCAGCCAGAATAATTAAGTGTATCATTTTGATGGCGGATTGTAATCCAGAAAGGATTATGTGTTTATGAAACACATGTGAATGAAATTTAATTATATTCCAGTTTTAAATGCTTCTGATTACACAAGATTTGTTTTTTAAAGAAAACCAGTTTGATGGGAGCATAGTTTGCTTTTTGGGTTAAAAGAATTTATTAATATGAAATTTGAATGGCATGACAAAGAGGCAAAATTTACGGACTGCAGCTTTAAGGATTGACAGCCATGATAGTCTTCGGTGACTTATTAATAATAGGATGTATAATAATACAATTTAAGCAGGACATCCTAACAGTAGCCAACATCTCAGAGAATTGGTAGTCTTTGCATCACAGCTTCACTCATCACAGAGTTTGATGAAGCACCTCAGTGAGTGATGGATGGGCCTCTGGGTTCAGTTTCCCACGGGATTGCTGTCTTGGATGGTGATGTTGAGTGGTGTCCCTCCACACCATATCTATGGGAAGGAATCACGGCGTCAGGTGGTGTGACGCTCTCACTCACCCTTGCTCAGCTGAGTCACTCTTACCATAGCGAATACCTGCTTTATATCTCTCACTGACAGTGAAGATCAATAGTGAAGCTTCACTCGGTGGGTGACGGTTGGGGTCCAGTTCAGCTTCTCACAGGAGGCTGACACCTGTTTGGGAGGTGTTGTGCTGAACTTGGTGGAGCTAGAAGGAGGCCAACACCTCCTGTGCTGTGGTGCATGAGAAATAACAACAACAATAATATATATGCAAGTAAGCTTTGATGGAGTGACTACCAATGGGAGAAAAGAATGTGGTCCGCCACCTGATACAGCTGGATACGGAAGACGACAAATAATAATAACTAATAAAACAAAGAATAATAGATAAAACTAAAATAATAATGAATAATTTATAGTAGTAGTAAATAGTGCATGGAGACTCAGAGGTGAGTATAGGACATCTCTGGAGACTCAGAGGTTAGTATAGACATCGTTGGAGACAGAGGTGAGTACAGGACATCGCTGGAGACTCAGAGGTGAGTATAGGACATCTCTGGAGACTCAGAGGTTAGTATAGACATCGCTGGAGACTCAGAGGTGAGTATAGGAGATCGCTGGAGACTTGAAGGAGAGTATAGGAGATTGCTTGAGACTCAGAGGTGAGTATAGGAGATCGCTGGAGACTCAGAGGTGAGTATAGGAGATCGCTGGAGACTTGAAGGAGAGTATAGGAGATCGCTGGAGACTCAGAGGTGAGTATAGGAGATCGCTGGAGACTCAGAGGTGAGTATAGGAGATTGCTGGAGACTCAGCGCTGAGTATAGGAGATCGCTGGAGACTTGAAGGAGAGTATAGGAGATTGCTGGAGACTCAGAGGTGAGTATAGGAGATCGCTGGAGACTCAGAGGTGAGTATAGGAGATCGCTGGAGACTCAGAGGTGAGTATAGGAGATCGCTGGAGACTTGAAGGAGAGTATAGGAGATCGCTGGAGACTCAGAGGTGAGTATAGGAGATTGCTGGAGACTCAGAGGTGAGTATAGGAGATTGCTGGAGACTCAGAGGTGAGTATAGGAGATCGCTGGAGACTTGAAGGAGAGTATAGGAGATTGCTGGAGACTCAGAGGTGAGTATAGGAGATCGCTGGAGACTCATCGGTAAGTATAGGAGATCACTGGAGACTCAGAGGTGAGTATAGGAGATTGCTGGAGACTCAGAGGTGAGTATAGGAGATCGCTGGAGACTTGAAGGAGAGTATAGGAGATTGCTGGAGACTCAGAGGTGAGTATAGGAGATCGCTGGAGACTCATCGGTAAGTATAGGAGATCACTGGAGACTCAGAGGTGAGTATAGGAGATTGCTGGAGACTCAGAGGTGAGTATAGGAGATCGCTGGAGACTCAGAGGTGAGTATAGGAGATCGCTGGAGACTTGAAGGAGAGTATAGGAGATTGCTGGAGACTCAGAGGTGAGTATAGGAGATCGCTAGAGACTCATCGGTAAGTATAGGAGATCACTGGAGACTCAGAGGTGAGTATAGGAGATCGCTAGAGACTCATCGGTAAGTATAGGAGATCACTGGAGACTCAGAGGTGAGTATAGGAGATCGCTAGAGACTCATCGGTAAGTATAGGAGATCACTGGAGACTCAGAGGTGAGTATAGGAGATCGCTGGAGACTCAGAGGTGAGTATAGGAGATCGCTGGAGACTTGAAGGAGAGTATAGGAGATTGCTGGAGACTCAGAGGTGAGTATAGGAGATCGCTAGAGACTCATCGGTAAGTATAGGAGATCACTGGAGACTCAGAGGTGAGTATAGGAGATCGCTGGAGACTCAGAGGTGAGTATAGGAGATCGCTGGAGACTTGAAGGAGAGTATAGGAGATTGCTGGAGACTCAGAGGTGAGTATAGGAGATCGCTAGAGACTCATCGGTAAGTATAGGAGATCACTGGAGACTCAGAGGTGAGTATAGGAGATCGCTGGAGACTCAGAGGTGAGTATAGGAGATCACTGGAGACTTGAAGGAGAGTATAGGAGATTGCTGGAGACTCAGAGGTGAGTATAGGAGATTGCTGGAGACTCAGAGGTGAGTATAGTAGATCGCTAGAGACTCATCGGTAAGTATAGGAGATCACTGGAGACTCAGAGGTGAGTATAGACATCGCTGGAGATTCAGATGTGAGTATAGACATCGCTGGAGATTCAGATGTGAGTATAGACATCGCTGGAGATTCAGATGTGAGTATAGGAGATCACTGGAGATTCAGATGTGAGTATAGACATCGCTGGAGATTCAGATGTGAGTATAGACATCGCTGGAGATTCAGATGTGAGTATAGGAGATCACTGGATACTAAGAGGTCAGTAGGAGATCACTAGAGACTAAGAGGTGAGTATAGGAGATCACTGGAGGAGAGTAAAGAAAATCACTGGAGACTTGAAGAAGGAGAGTATTAGAGATCCCTGGAGACTCAGAGGTTAGTATAGGAGATCAGTGGAGACTTGAAGGAGAGTATTAGAGATCACTGGAGACACAGAAGTAGGAGATCAGTGGAGACTTGCAATGCAACAGGTAAGACTTTGATGAAGGTAAAACGGATGGACCTGTACTGCATTAGTAGAAAGTCTAAGTTTTCCTCAAATTATAATTCTAGACTTGACTGATAATTCAAGACTTGACTGAAGTAGGAAGGGCACATCCTCACTTAGGATGCTTCCTAATATAAATTGATGCTTATTTTTAAGTACAAACGCGCAGTGCTCCCTTTTTTTGTGGATTAAATTAGAGATGAAAAAATTACATACCAATTTGTGTTATATTGTGATCTCGCAGTGTATTTTAGTCTAGAATTCAGTGAAACACGCAGGAGTAGCGTCCTCCTGCCAGTGAGTGGCGCTGTGACAAACATACTCCTCCCTCTCTCTCTCTCTCTCTCTCTCTCTCTCTCTCTCTCTCTCTCTCTCTCTCTCTCTCTCACATCCGCCGTAAACATGGCAGACGAGGTGGATGTTGTTGACATCGAGGGAGATGAATGTGATGAAAGAGTCGGGTAGGAGATTATAAACTAATTTCTCGCTGTCTGGGGAATATTATGCACTTCTGCTTTGATACATTTGAGTTCATGGATGAGCAGAAGTGAGACAGGAGCGATAGAAAAACGACTGACAGGATTAATATGAACTTCTCTAGTTACATGAACACAGTTACTCTATTTTAACATCAGCTAGGAAATAATTACTTGCTACCAAGATAGTACACACTATCGAATAGTTATCAAATCATTATATAGCACGATCTATTCAGCAGTAACTGTAATGTCACATCAATGTACTTTACAAACCCCTCTTTACAGAAATGTTCCGGCTTCAGTACAAAATAAAAAATGCTGACGATTATTAAAGAAAATAATGTAAACTAACCGTATATATGCAACGTTATATTCCTTTTTTACTGCTGTGCTGACGATGTAAATCCAGTAATTTTCGCATTGATACTAGAAACGGACTGTTTGTTTACAAAGAGTAAATAATGCATAGCTGCTTGCAACTAACTCTAAATCAAAGCCCTATTAAATACATGTTGTTAGTTAATATTACTCAGTACTTAAATGTACAGTTACACTTGTAACAAGGACACGAAAAATCACTACAGGAATTACAAATGTAGATATGTTACATTATCAGAAGTGCATTCAACAACAGCAGTCCCACATGTAGAATAACACACATTTTGTAAAGAATCAAACAAAATATGTGCTTTTAAACCCTCTGTAACCAAGTAGTCCACAGTTGTCTTTTGTAAATTAATTTATATAGAATTAATGTCTTTCTTATTTGTCTGCTGTCTTAAAAGTGACCTGAACAGTGCTGAGATTCTCCAGGATCAATATTTACAGTCTGCTTGGAAGACAAACAGCAGTGTACTGGTAAAGTAATATGGATTTTAAGGGTTAGCTCACCCTAAAATGCTAACTGTTTTAACACTATATGTAAAGATACTCTGAAAATGGATATGATGTGGTGTTGTTATTGTGTGTGTTCAGCCGTGGACGCTGGACAGCTCCATCAGCGATGAGAACAGACAGGCCATTGAGAGCATGCTGCTGGAGGAACAGTATCCTTCACTCTTCTCACGTCACACTGATTAATTCTCATTTTGTTCATGTTTAGTTTTCACATCCCATAATGCACAGTGGATGTGATTATTCATTAAAAGCATGTGGTTGTTTTTCTTAAAAGAAAAGGTATTATTTTGCCAGTAAAAAAGCACCAAAGGTGGCATGGACCAATGAGAAGACTAAAGTCAAAAAGTGAGCTTCCTTCTTTTATCCCTTTATGTTCATCAATATTTAAACAACACCTACACAACCATTCAAAAGTTTGGTGTATGTAAGATTTTTTTAATACTAATAATCCAGCAAGAACACACAAAAATGATAAAAAATTATAGTAAAGACTTTAACATTGTTACAGATGTTTTCTTTTTGAAAATTGTCACAGGAATTAATTACATATTAATATACATTAAAATGGAAAAGTATTATTTTAAATTCTAATAATATTTTGCAATATGTCTGTTTTGCTGTATTTTTGATCAAACAGCCTTGGTGAACATGAGAGGCTTCTGAAAAAAAAAAACATAAAAAAATCTTGCCGACCCCAAACATTTCAATGTTTGTGTGTGTGTATATATATATATATATATATATATATATATATGTATATGTATATGTATATATATATGTATATGTATGTATATATATATATGTATGTATGTATGTATGTATGTATGTATATATATATATATATATATGTATGTATATATATATATATATATATATATATATATATATCTATGTATATATATATATATATATATATATATATATATATATATATATATATATATATATGTATAGTAATTCATTCAGAATATCTTTGTAGGGCATTGGTGAAGAGTTCTGGAGCACAAACTCGTTGGGTTGAAGAGGAGAAAGATCTCTTTGAGAAAGGACTGGTATGTTTTCCGAACACAGAAAACAGTGCTCTCTCTCATATTAGGAATTAAATTGTATTTGGTTTTTTATTGTTTCTAGGCTCAGTTTGGCCGCAGGTGGACAAAGATCGCCAAACTAATCGGCACTAGGACAGTTCTACAGGTGAAGAGCTATGCTAGGCAGTACTTCAAAAATAAGGTATGACTTTAGCCCATTTCCACATTATCATATTGAAATCCATACGCTATTGGTTCAGATGTGTGTAGTGCTTTAAAATTAATTCATATATAATGGAATAATTATAAATATAGACATCCAAGGGGGTACTTTTAAAATCTAAATTAAAAAATATATATTTATCGGATTATGTTCATTTATTTATTTATTTTTTTTTAATAAATAATATATTTTCTTTAGACCTTAAAAATAAATTGCCAGCTCTTTATTTGTTCATAATTTTTGGAGTCACCAATGAACAGTTGATCACCTGAACTATTTTGCATGTTATGATATTTATATGATATTTTTGATTGTAATGATAATCTATTTTAAGAGACTTATTGTGGGTCTACCATTATTGCCTTCCTGTCACATAACAATATAATGACTTCCTGCATGTTGGTTGTACCATTGTGACTTGACTGATTTGACTGAATTTGACAAAAACTATCAATTCTTGTTTTAATGATAAATAATAAATTACATAGTAATAAAAAATAATAATAGTAATAAAAAATTACAATACCATTCTAAAGTTTGGGGTTAGTAAGTTTTTTTTTTTTTTTTTTTTTTTTTTTTTGGAAGAAGTCTCTTCTGCTCACCAAATCTGCATTTATTTAATAAAAGTACAGTAAAAACAGTAATATTGTGAAAAATTATTACAATTTAAACTGTTTCCTATTTCAATATATTTCAAAATGTCTACGATGACAATTTTAAAGAATTTTTAGCATCTATTACTCCAATCTTCAGTGTCACATGATCCTTCAGAAATCGTTCTAATATGCTGATTTGCTGCTCAAAAAAAAAAAAAAAAAAAATCAGATTATTATCAGTTAAAAACAGTTGTGCTGCTTAACTTTTTTTTTTTGATAACTACTTTCTTTAAAAAAAAATCTGCCTGACCCCATACTATTGAGCAGTATAGCAGACTGTTTAATAAGATTGCCTGTTTTTCAACAAGCCTGATCAAAAATATCAATATGAATATTAATTCAGAAATATAAAACCTGTTGATACCTCATTGTGTGTACAAAATGTGTTTTTAATATTTTTTGAACATTGAATTAAAATAAAATGAGCTTATTTTTAGTAAGCATCCCTTTATCAGTGGTACTAGTAGTCATTTTTTCCCTGTGTCTGAACTTTAGTCTAAAACAGACACACCTGCCAAAGTGCCCTCCTCTAATGTGACTTCAGACACCACGCTGGTCCCCTCGATCCAGCCTCATGTCTCAGCCCTGACCAATGCTGTGCGCATCGAGCAACTTTCTGATGATGAAGATGTTGACATCACTGATGACTTCAGTGACGATGGGCTTCAGTCAGAAAACCAACCGGAGCCCCCAGGCTCCCCAGAGTGCAACCACAAAGAAGAACTCAGTCCACTGCCACCTCCATCAGACGTACTTTTAAACCCTCTGTCAGAATCAGGAAGCACAGCTGAAGATGGATCCACTGATCCAGACTCAAATGGAAACACTGGCATCACTCATATTGGGATTGACCCAGAACCTGAGGAGGAAAGTGGGACGCACTTCTCTAAATCAGGCAGCCCAGGCAAACACAGCCTTTCTGAGGAGGAGAGCATTGAAAGAGCAGGTACATCACTAGCACTTCATTTAATCTCTGTAACTGTAGCAGACCATTAGCATTAGCAGAATTATGGGTAATGTATTCTTGTATTCCAGATAAGACTGAATCAGGTGAAAGTCCTGATGAGGAAGAGGAGGAGGAGGAGCTCAGAGCTCCTGATCAGGAGGTTGTACTGGACCGGAACACCATCACAGAGGAGGAGAAGCAAGCCATCCCAGAATTCTTTGAGGGGCGACCATCGAAAACACCAGAGAGATATCTAAAAATCCGCAATTACATCTTGGACCAGTGGTGAGATGTTGTTCTGTGCACTTCTGTGGAACATTTTCGAGTTCTTACATACGTAGACTGTCATAGTACACATACTACATATTAGGGCTCTCAAAAAAAAAATTTGAATTTCGAATATTCGTTGAAATTAAAATAAAAATCCACATTCGAATGCAAAAACGAATTTTAGGTGTGCTTCAGGCAGCCTTATCAGTGGCGCACGAAATGCGACGACGATGTAGGTGTCATTGCATTTTAATGCTTTTGTTAGCCTATCCAGTTAAACTCAGATGCGGCGCAGCTACGTTGTTCATTCAAAATATTGCGGAAAAAGAGAACATCAATGCGTCAAAACTGAAACCAAGCCGTTCACACAGAACGCATGTTTATCCCATTTTCTAGAGGGACATCTAGCTACGTTTGAGACGCACAAGAGAGCCACGTGTTTAGAAAGCCATGCAAAATTAATGTAAGTTCAACTTTTAAAAAACGTCTCAAGACTTTATGGCGTTTTTTCCCCCCATCCAACTTCATCTCATGTTTTTAAATGAAGAAAGTACTCTTTGTGATAGATTTCGGTCCTTTGTACCAAACTATACATACATGATGCTGTTTTGTTTCTAATTGTTTAAGCAACTTTATTAATTATATATGGTTTATAAACATTATTTTAAACATTATGCACTTTTTTAAAGATAGACGTGTTATTTTATTGCTTTGAAGAAATGTGCATTAGTAATATTTTGCTCGATGTGCCCTCTTGTGGTCTCAGGAGAGAAGCCAAAAGCTTTTTTTTCCCCTAACTGAAAGTATGCCTTTTAAATTCAAATATAATTCGAATATTGATAATTTTTAAGTACAAAATTCGAATTTAGTTTTTCAGCCATTTTGACAGCCCTACTACATATATATATATATATATATATATATATATATATATATATATATTTTTTTTTTTTTTAATATAAAAACAACAAAACAGTAAAAACGACATAATATGGTTTAAATATGTTTGTTCTTTTTATACTGTACTTTTCTTTTGTTTTTATATCACAAAAGTTGTGCTTGCTGCTTAAAATATTTATGGAAAATATTTTTTTCAGGATCTTTTGATGAATAGAATTTTTTAACAATTTAAAACACTGTCATTTTTCATCAATTTAGAGCATCCTTGCCGAATGAAAGTATTAATTTCTTTCAAAAGAAAAATCTTACTGTCCATAAACTTGAATGGTAGTGTACACTTATTAAAAACTTGATCTTTTCTTGAAAATGATCTTCTCTCATGTCTCTTCAGGGAAAGAAGTAAACCTAAGTACCTGAACAAGACATCAGTGCGTCCAGGCTTGAAGAATTGTGGGGATGTCAACTGCATCGGTCGGATACACACCTACCTGGAGCTCATTGGAGCTATTAACTTCAACTGTGGTAATGCTTATTGCTCAGTCAGTTTTTTTCTCTGTTTTCATCAGTACAGTTTCCCTTCCTAAACTCTCTTTCTCCCTGCCTCTGCAGATCAGGCGATCTATAACCGTCCACGGCTGGTTGATCGCTCTCGGCTAAAGGAAAACAAAGACAGGCTGGAGGCGTATCATCTTGCCCAGAGACTGCAGTCTATGGTGAGAAAGTGTTACAGCTCACTGTTACTGTTCTCATCATCATTATCTGTGGATGTTTATCCATTACAGCTGTTTTCATTTATCTGCTCATTTAATGATTCTTCTAATGTATTTGGTGGTGTGTGTGTGTGTTTGCAGCGCACAAGGAAGCGGCGCATTCGGGACATGTGGGGGAATTGGTGTGATGCTAAAGATCTAGAGGGTCAGACATATGAGGTATTGAATCAAAATCTGCAGTTCTTCTTAGAACTGAAATATAATCTACAGAGAACCACTCCAGGACAGATTTTGTTTATGACCTGATACAATTAGAATCTATTTTTAAGATTGACAAAAAATATGTCATGAAATGATTCTTGTTTACAATGGTTTACAAAACATCATGTGCTTTTTTTTTTGCGTGTGTGTTGATCAAAGACAAAAATAAAATCTTTACACTTAATACATTTTTTAAAAATGCTATATTTATTTTTTAATGCTTTTTCTTTTTAAGAAAATACTTTTTGTTTGTACTTTCTCATTGTTGAGCCCTGATTTATGTGTTTTTTGTCATCCAGCATCTGAGCGCAGAGGAGCTGGCCATCAGAAGAGAGGAAATGAAGAAGAAAGGACCAAAACCATCTAAACTCCCCAAACAGAGAGGGTAAACACACGCTCACTAACAAAACTGAAACCTTTAACATCTAGATCTTAATATCATTAATAGCTAATCGTTTGTTTAATGATCTTGTATATGGGCTTTTGATTGATACATCTGGATTCATTCCTTGACTTTGTCCTCTGCAGCTCTCTGTTTGATCCATTCCAGCTCATTCCATGCAAAGCTTTTGGAGAGGAAACAGAGGTAATTTTTATTATTTTTTCATAACGTCTCTGATCAGTCTTTTAATTTTTTATTTTTTTAAGCCAAATGAACACACTTAATATGTACGTGTATTTGCATCACTTTGACCGTTCTCTGTAGAACCCACCTTCTAACGTACCACGATTGGTCGATCATGCACAATGCCTGCACGTTATTGGTCAAACTACTTTTTGATCATTACCTTCAGCATGTATGAAAACAGGAAAACAAAGCCAAAACCTGGATAGGCAATGTAGAAATCCTGGCCAGGACGTGTTACATATAAATAGCACATATGGCCACTTGAGTGATAACACTGTAGTTTATTTTGTTGTATAGAAATGAATTTCATCAGACTTATTTTGTCTGTTGTGTCTCATCTCAGGAACCGTACAAAGTGATAGCTTGTGCTGAGGCTCTTGTTGTCATGGATATAGTAAGTATGACAAAGTGTTGGTTTCCAGATTTGCATTTTCATTCATTCCTCAGTATTATGTTGTACTAATAATCAAATCCTTTCCCAGCATGCTCATGTATCAATGGGAGAGGTGATTGGCCTTTTAGGAGGAACATATGAAGAGGAAGAGAAGGTGTTAAAGGTCAGTTAATTCATGGATTCATTCAACTGAGTCTGGTTTTTTCAATCACTTTAGGAACACTGTGACAATAAATGCCTGTTGATTTGTTTGTAATTTTGCTGATGTTTGTGCAGATCTGTGCAGCAGAGCCATGCAACAGCCTGAGCACAGGTCTGCAGTGTGAAATGGACCCTGTCTCTCAGACTCAGGCATCGGAGCTGCTCGGGGTCAAAGGTCACAGTGTGGTGGGTTGGTACCACTCTCATCCAGCCTTCGACCCCAACCCCTCCCTCAGAGACATTGACACTCAGGCCAAATACCAGGTAACACATCACTGTATTATATTGAAGTTGGAATAGGTGTCTTTGGTTATGTGTCACATCCTCTCTGTCTGTTTCTGTGGCAGAGTTATTTTTCTCGAGGAGGTGCTCCATTCATCGGGATGATTGTCAGCCCGTATAACTCAAGTAACCCGTCTCCCCTGTCTCAGACCACCTGTCTGCTGGTCCAGGAGGAGACCGGACCCTCTGGACCTCAGAGTATGTCACAGCATCTAGTCTAAATAACAAAATAGGCCCAGCAACAGCTACAGCTGAATTTTAATCAGTTTGTGGTTGTTTGTGTTTCAGGGTTTCCATACCAGTTTAACATCCAGTATTCATCTGAGCTTCCTGATTGGTCGGAAGTGATGAGAAGAGCAGAATGGGTGGTGTTCAAATACAGGCTTTCTCATGGGTGAGCTGTGTGTTTTATGTGTTTTTGACTGTAAGAGGGAAGCAAGAATACATGAAAATATTACAAAGTTCCAAAACACTGCACATTATTCATATTTTTATAAACTAGCCTAAAATGATATTATATTAATATCAAATAAACAATACTTATTCAGAATATTTTAATGTAGAGTATTTCTACTCATTGTTTATTAGTATTTGTAGTAGTAGTAGTACTTTACATTATTTCCAGCATTAATAAAGCTTGCTATACCATATACCATTCAAAAGTTTGGGGTCAGTAAGATTAAGATTTTTATTTTTTTTTTGGAAAGACAAATAATTTTATTCTGCAAGGATGCATTAATTTGATCAAAAGTGACAGTAAAGACATTTATAATGTAATAAAAGATTTCTATTTCAAGTAAACGCTGTTCTTTTCAACTTTTTATTAATCAAATAATCCTAAAAGAGTAGCCACAACAATATTATGCAGCACAACTGTTTTCAACATTGAAAATAGTAAGAAATCATCATCTTGATCAGCAAATCAGCGTATTGAAGACTGCAGTAATGATGCTGAAAATTCAGCTTTGCCATCACAGGAAGAATGGATTGCATTTAAAAATATATTCAAATTTTAAAGTGAAAATTTTAAATCATAATAATATTTCACTATGCTTTATGCTTTAAAATACATTATTAATTTGCACAATGAAGAAAATTTGCCATGTTGAAAACATCATCCAACCATGCTGTGTACATTTCTCAGTCATAGGCAGCTGTGTGTAGTGAGACCTAATATGAATATTAGAAATTATGTGCAGTTTTCTATATTGGGCTGACAAATGGTAATGATATTTAATTCCTCTTTCAGGAGTGTACCAATGGACAGACTCTTCCGCAGAGACTCTTCTCTAACTTGCCTGGAAAAGGTAATACGTCTCATCTAGACTTCACACCCATAGACCGCCCAGTGTATATTGCACATGAAAATTGCAAAAGATTTCAGACAAGCTGGCTAATCTGATTGCATGACTACCTTAAAACAAGGTTCTCATACTGCTGTCAAAAGCACTTCTGAGTACACTAGAGCATAACCTACATAAACTGAGCAAATCTTTGAAAGATATTCAGTGTTTTGTTTGAGGTACTTAGTAGGATGCAAGATATCCACAAAAATGAATTCTAATGTTTCACAGTGAATAACTGAATATTTATATGCATTTATTTGACGTTAGTTGAATGAGTTCTGCTCAATAATTAAGTTTATAAAATGATTATTTTTTCATTATAATTAAATATTATTTGTTTTGTCTGTCTAGATGCTTACATCAATCCGGAAGACTTTAGAGCAGGTCTCGGAGATTGACATAGAGACTTTCCTGGTACAAATAGAAACCTTGTTTTATACACATTTTCTCCCTGAGACCGGCTCATCCTCCTCTCATCTTCATGAAACATTAACACAGCGTCAGTTACTGTCATTCATCTCTTCTGAGCCAATCAACAGCAGCCGTGCCACGGATGAGACCTATGTTACTGAGTCTGACAGCCCAGATGAACTGTACACTACAAGACCTGTAAACCATGTTAAAAGCTGTAATGAAGAAGAGGATGCACCTGTTACACAGTCTGTCGGTGCAGAAACTGTGTAAATAATAACAATAAACCTAACAATCTGAATGTAAAAACATACCATAAAGAAACCTGCTACTGCAGAGGACAAATGTATCATTCATACATTGTACATTGCATTCATGTAGATTTTTATTATATACGTTTTATAATATAGTTTTCATAAAAGTTGAGTTTAACCACAAAGCTTTATTTAAGATTAAAGTTTAAATGTAGGTTTTTTTGTAGTTTGATGACATCTTGTAATTCAATTTAATCACAGTGTTCAAGAAAGTGTTTGTGACCGTTTATAAATAAAAGAATTATGAAAAAAGATTCACTGAAATTGGAGTAACACAATTTCACAATTGGAGTAAAAACGATATGTCAATTCTGACTTAACTGGCAAAAGCTGTCCTCATTACTGTTTAATTTTGATCACGTTAGCATTTCATAATATCAATTGCATGTAAATACCGATATACAGTTTTGGGTTTTACACAAGAGGTGGTCAAGATCTGAACAGACACAATAAAGTGTTATTAAAATGCAGAATTAATGAAGCCACGTATAATTGCGTATTCTCTACTGAAAGCGAGTAAAAAGACTGTAAGGTTTAATGAAAGTAATTAGTGTTAAAATTCGTGAATTAATGTGAGCGCCGGTAAATGAAGGGCGGAACCACGGTGAAGTGTTTTAACTGTAGCATTGAAGTACATGGAGGAGAGTTTCGAGGGCATCTTTAAAGTGAAGAACTTTTTAAATAATTAGTGTCTATAATTAAGCAGTTGTAGCAATGAAAGTCTAGCAGCACTGAAAGTTTTAGCAATCAGGTTAAAGTGTAATACCACTCGATCATCACACTTGCTATAATATGTGGACTTTTATAGACTTTCTACTTTGCTTTAAGACAGTGACATTAATATGTGAATTTTAAATGCATAATGTGCCCATATAACCTACGAACTATGACTTGGCTTATAATTATTACGCAAACAAGGGAAAGTTGAACGTTCAGTGTATTTTATAATAACAATGGAGCAGATTTGTCTTCGCCTGTTCAAACTCGACATGTTGTCCAGCATAAGGTCATTAAACCGGTTTGATTCAGTGGTCAGATGGTGTGGACAGAGACAGTTTGACTGCCATCCATCACTCTTCGCCTCTGCTCGGACTGATCTGATGAGGACAAACTCATCTACCTCTCTGAAACCTAGAGGGTCTGTCACAGTTTCTCCTTCATCTCTCTGTCTGAGATCAAGATCAAGACTCAGCATCTGTATAACAGCATTCAGACCTCCAGTTCATCCCTTCATCATTCAGTCCAAGCGTGAGTTTCACACCTCGGGCAGACTGAGAGCTTTACCTGCACCCTTGATATGGATGGTGCTGAAGCCTCTGCAGAAGCCAATGGCCATCATACTGGGCAGGTGAGGTTTAAACAAATACTTAACAACCTGCCCATCTTCAGCCATCAGCCTTTGTCAAGAACAGATGAAGCTGGTGAATCAGTGAACAGTGGTAGGTTTTAACTAGCAAGAGTGATGCACCAAGTATTATGGCCGATGCTGATGCCCATGATATGATACATTGCCTGAGCAAAAAACAAACAAACAAACAAACAAACAAAATTTTTTGATTTAAATAAGCAAACAGTCAAGAGTCTAGGATTGGATCTTTATTGCAGTGATTAATATGTTTCTGGCTTGTTATGTGTTTTGCAACAATTCTTTTAATCTTAATTGATTGTGTAGCTTTTTATTTCTTAACCATGTTGGAATACTGAGCTATGTACATATTCCAGCATGGCATTAATGTCAAGATTCATTGGACCCAAATTGTGCAGTAGTGATTCAGGCATCATGAGGACTAACGTTCATGTATGAATTGGCCACCACAGAGTCCTGAGCTTAACCCTATTAGAAGTCTTCAGGATGTGCTGGAGTCAACTTCAGAGTGGTTCGACTCTCCAATTGTCAATGCAAGATATCAGCCAAAAATTAATGCCACTCTTGATGGAAATAAATGTTATGATGTTGCATAACATTGTTGAAACAATGTAATCAAAGCTAAAGGTGGTCCGAAATATTGGGAGTGTGCAACTTTTTTTGGGCTTTTTTTTTTTTTGGGCTGGCAATGTAAAGTTGACTCCAGCACATCCCAAAGACATTTAGAATCAGAATCAGCTTTATTCACCGAGTGTGTGCAAACACACAAGAAATTTGTTGTGGTTTTTAAGAAGCTCTTGGTACATACATGCATACATACAATACATACATACATATATACATATATACATACATATCTGTCATGAGAACAGAAACGTTTAAATAAGACTTAATAAATAATAATGTGTATGAATCGGGAACAGAAGATTTATGTACAGATTTGTGCATTTTATATATATATATATATATATATATATATATATATATATATATATATATATATATATATATATATCCACCAAATTTTCTGCAGGTTGTGAAACCAAAGCAGAAATCTACCAAAGTCTACCAAAGGCGTATACTGTCTCCATGCACTTATTAATACTGTGGTTACTAAATGGGGTGCATATGGCAGGTCATGACACCAAAGTTCTTGTTTTTTTTTTAGTGAGGGTGAGCTAATGTTTTATGTTTTATAAAAATTCTGATACCTCTCTCTCTGTCTCTAGGAGCATTAGAAAATGGTGGTTGGCTCTGCCGCCCAATAAAAAGCAGCTGTTTCGTGAATGGACATGGCGTCGACGCTGGCACTTTGTGGGAGCTGGGGCAGGACTGCTGTTCTTCGTCACGCTCTTTTTACTCACTCATGTGGATGAATCTCCAGTTACAGGCAGGCCCTGCCCCACTCATCACAATGATCAATAACAATATTTCAAGAACAACATGCCTCAAGCTGGTCCAAAATAATTTGTGTGAATTTGATTTTTTTTTGTGCAATTGGATATTATGAAAATAAAATGTGGTGTTTCATTTCACAAATCATTTAATTTAATTCCATTTTATTTTGTCTCTTGCTCCTCTTTCTCGTTCACTCTCTCTCTCAGTATATGGAGGAGTTTAAGGATTCTCTGATTGCTCCATCGGATCCCAGGCATTAGGCGGTGGAGCTGGTTCAGATTCTGGCCGAGAGAAACCAGGACATTGTTGAGATTTCCTCTGTCCCCTGGACGGTCCATGTGGTGGATGGCCCTACAATCAATGCGTTTGTTTTGCCTGTGAGTCATATATGGTATAACAACCAAAGACTTTCTCTAATAAATCAACCAAATCTATTAATTCTTTTAATCATTTACATTTTTTGACAATTTTTAGAAGCAACTCTGACTGCAAAGAATTCGTCAGTCTTAGAGATTGCTTATGTTTAGATGACTTGCTTCTTCAACCTATTTCACATTCACTTTCACTATTGTATGTTGAACATTATATACATACACAAATAAAAAGATACACAATATGAAGTACTGATATATTCTTTTCAGGAAACGTAATACTGCATATACTCAATATACACAACTGTTCAAACGTTTAGGGTCAGTAAACAATGACAAAATAAATTTAATTGACATTAAACTGATGTGACAGTGAAGACATAATATTATTATGATTTCTGAAAGATCATGTGACACTAAAGACTGTAGTAATGGCTTATGAATATTCAGCTTTGCCAACACAGAAATAAATTACATTTTAAAATATAATAAAATAGAACAGCTATTTCTATTTAATTTCTATTTACTAGTAATTAGTAATTGTAATAATATTTTACAAAATATCTGTTTTTACTCTGTTTGATCAAATAAATGCAGCCTTTGTTAGCATAAGACTTGAACAGTTGTATATTTATGTCCCTATTTCATTGTAGTATGTATATGTGTATATATATACTATGTATATGTCCCTATTTCATCAAAATCTTTGTAAAAGACATATACAAAAAAAAATGTATATGTATGTGTGTGTGTGTGTGTATATATATATATATATATATATATATACTTTGTAATCTAATACTCATTCTTGAATTTCCAGTTTGTGAAATTACCCATACAGTTTTGGACATTTACTCTTATTAGCTATGTGTATGAACTTTTCTTCATACAGTTTAGTTCTCACGTAGAGAGAGAAGTATGTTCTTAATTCACTGCAAATGATTGACGAAAATCTTGAGACTGATTACTAGAGGAGAAAATGATTCTGATTTCACAGCTGGAATGATTGTGTGTGTGTGTGTGTGTGTGTGTGTGTGTGTGTCAGAATGGAAAGGTCTTCATCTCCATAGGAATGCTGGAGGCTGTAGCAGACATCCATCAGCTGGTCTTTATACTGGGACATGAGATGGCTCACGCTCTGATTGGTCATGCAGTAAGTCCCGCCTACACTGTCAATCCTCTGCACAGAAACACCCGAATGGACATTATTTTTGGCATTTTATCAGGATCTATTTTAATCCAATAATGAATTATGCTGAAAGTAAAGTATCCAAGAGCGTAGTGTTAAATTTCTGTAAGTAATCTCTCCCTTAGTGTCATTTTGATTTAAATTTAAATGTATATGAGTATTACATGGTTTGCTCCCCATTGTCAGATGGTTGTAGGGTCTTCACACTGCCTCTGGCCTTTATAGTTTGGATCAAACTAAATTTGTACTTCCTTTGCTGTGTCCCTCAGCTTTTTTTTCTGGAAGTAAAAGACCCTTCATAAAATTCAAGTGCTTGCTTTATCTCTCTTTTGCATGTGTCATGTTTTACTTTCATCTCTTCTCTTGGTTTAAATGAAGAGAAGGAGGCGTCCTGTCTCGGAGGCACTAAGCGCTGTTAAGGGTTCGGTTTAAAGAGATGTTTTAGTTTCAGAGCTGTTGCATCACTGCGTGCTTGTGGGTCTGGTTAGGGTGAAGGAGCTTAACGCTGATATCAGGACTAATATGACGTGGTTGTGAAAAACCAAATTGATTTAGTACATTTTTCTGTGACACTAAAAAGTCCCTTTAAAGCCAAGCAACACGCTGTTAGACTCATGAGCGCTTCCTTTGTTATTTCAAACCGCAACAAGCTAGCATATGCTGGAAAAGATTTCAAACCTGCATGCACACTATCTCAAGGATTATTTTATTCTGATAGCTACAAGCAAATGAAAAACTATCTTATAATTGACACACATTATTTATTTGTTTTGTTTATTCATATTCAGCCTATTAGAATGATTTGTGAAGCATCATGTGACACTAAAGACTGGAGTAATGGCTGCTGAAAAATCAGCTTTGTCATCACAGAAAATTGGGTACATTTTAACATATTAAAATATAAAATTTATATTGTAATAATTCTTCACAATGTTACTGTTTTACTTTATTTTTGATCAAGTAAATGCAGCCTTGGTGAGCATAAGGGACATTCAAAAACATAAAATCTTATTAATTAATGGTGATATATATGTGAAACACAAACTGTCCAAGCAGCTCTTTTCCACACTGAAGTAGATGAAATATGGCTGTCGAAAAAAAATACTTCAAAGCGTCACATATATTTTGTTTGCTATATTTTTGCTTTTAGCTTTGTGTGAGGACCAAACCAAAATTTTAGTTGATAGACACTGAAAATCATATGTAAAAGCATAGATATTTGGTAAACATCTCCCATAATATGGAGGACCAAACCTGCAGGAATGAGAAATAAATAAATGTTATTATTTATCATTTATTTATTTATTTTTAATTTCTACAGGTTTGGTCCTCTATACTATTATACTATGTTTAAAATGATTTTAAAAAATGTGAAAATAAAACAAAAGCACCCATTTGAATGAAAATAAGCTCTTGTAATAGGTTAAATGATTATATAACAGTATGAGTCCCATTACTGTATACAATTATCATAAGCAATCCATAATCTCAGAATGCTCCTTCAACACCTTTTATTATCATATACAACTGTATGACCATGAAGCTGACATAATTACCCAACAAATCTGCTTTGCAGCATGTACCCGGCCACTCATGGACATGTGTTTTGGCATATCTGTTGCCCTTCGTTCAATACAATGTGTATCACAATTACAATTCAGTGTGATTCATTATGTCTCTTTTTGCTAAATTGCTTGTTTCTTTTTGTTTGTTTTTCTACATTGTTTCTAATTGGGCATGCTGTCAAAGAATGGGCTGCTAAGCAAGATTAAAAAAAAAAAAAAGGTTCTTAACACCGAAAAAAATTAGCATAGTAGATAAATGATGAAAACAACAAAAACAGCCCATAATGAATTTCTCTCTCTTTCTCAGGCAGAGCAGGCCAGTTTGTCTCACGTGGTGGAGCTGTTGTCTCTCACCCTGTTAACGGCGATCTGTCCCCGGGACAGTTTAGCCGTGCTGGGACAGTGGATTCAGGGCAAACTAGTGCAGGTGACAGCTGACCTTATGATCTCTCTCTTTCTCTTTTTTTCAATTGATTCCTAATCTGCCTCCTTTCCAATGACCAATCACATGTTCCCACTCACAGTTAATCAAGCCATTTAATTTTCCCAGTCTGTTTGAAATAAAAATACATTTTTGTAAATAAATATCACATCCATTTTTGAAAAGTATTTTAAATATAGTTTATTTTAAAATATTTTATTTTGCATATAATTCCATTTTTTTGTATATATGCATTTTTTTTTCAAAGAAGTCTCTTGCTCACCAAGGCTGCATTTATTTGATGAAAAATACAGTAAAACAGTAATGTTGTAAGATAGTATTACAATTTAAAGCAGCTGTTTTAATATAATTTAAAATGATAAATGTTTATTTCTGTGATGGCAAAGCTGAATTTTCACTCATGCATTTTCCATATTATTTAATCATAATTCTATCAATCTAATATCAAGGAACATTTCTTATTATTATCAATGTTGTGCTGCTTAATATTTTTGTGGAAACTGTTTTTTTTTTTACAGGATTCTTTAATAGAAAGTTCAAAAAAGCAGCATTAATATAAAATATTGTTTTTTGTATTATTATAAATGTCTGTGTTGTCACTTTTGACCAATTTAATGTGTCCTTGCTGAATAAAAGTATGAGTTCATTTAAAAAAAAAAAATCTTACTAACTAATTATATGTATACTGTATTTTTATTAAATTTAGTTTGCTCAGAATTAAGCATAAGACGTTGATGGGACTCTGTTTAGGTTGGGTTTGTCCATTAATGATGCAAACACTCCTTAAATATTGATTCTAAAATCCCTAAAAGACCCTTTAAACGTGAATTAAACTCTTCTACTCGAGCTCAAAGATACCTTCTCAAGTACTCTCTTGCCACTATTGTAAAACAATAACAATATCTCAGAGGAGATCTTATTTGGGTTTCTAAGGACTTCAATTTGTGGTTAGTTAGAATTCAGCTACATTTATTTGCCTTCTAAATGGATATTGAATTTGCGTTTTTTGAATCACTGTGCGGTGTGAAACAAAGGTCCACTTTAAATTTAATTGTACTTTGGTTTTTTATGGTGTTTTTCTTCTAAGATACTGTGTACTCTCTTGCTCTCCTTTTAATGTGGATATTTTCATCCCTTTTTTCCCCTGTTTTTCACCGTCTTTTCCCATTACTTTTAAAATAAATTACATTTTAATGGTTAAGCTTCTTATCTCCTAGTCATTTTGTTCTCCAAATATGGTTCACTTCATTCTGTCCATCTTCCTTTGTTTACTCAATATAGCTTCTGTGTGCTCTGTCAGAATAGCTCGTTTAACTGCATATTCTCTCTCTCATTTTCTCTGTGTCTTGTAGTTCTTATTTGACCGGGCCTTCAGTCGTAAGCTGGAGGCAGAGGCAGACCAGGTCGGCCTGCAACTGGCTGCCAAGGTACTGCAGAAATTTTATTATTATCAGGGTTCAATTCCAAGGGAACACAGTGATAAAATATACATAAAATGCACTGTAAGTCCAGTTTGACAGTGTAAGCATCTGTTACATAATTTACATTTATATATATGTTCCATAATTTGCAGTGCATGAATAAGCAGTGTAGTGCTGCGTAGCAGAAGCATTACTGCAAGTAGATCGTGTTTTTACACCCCATAACTGAATTATAAACCTGCTTAACCATTGTTTGTAAAACATAGTGTGTCGGGCTTGATGAAAATACCATGAATTGTCAAAATTAACACTTTCTGTTCAGAAAATCAAGCTAAATAAATATGATTTAAGATGTTCAGGAGATTTTTGAGTTTTCTCAACTTGTATTCCGTTTATATAACAAAAAGTTGAGAACTCAAAAATCTCCTGAAGCTGGTTGCCTTAAACTTTTAAGTTTTCTCAACTTTTGATTTTTTTACCATGTAAAACTAATAATTAATAGAAAATAATTCTAAAACAACACTGAGCTATAAACAGCTTAAATCATATTTATTTTAATTTTTTTTTACATTGTAGTTAGTTTAGTTAACTAGTATTTATTTATATATTTTTATTTTATTTCAGCTTATTTTAATTACTGAAAACAATTTTTAATAAGTTAACTGTTATAGCTAGGGTTTGGGATTTAGGTTTTTATTAGTTATTTATAGTCACAGTAACCTACATGACCTCTAGATGGCACTGTTTCTTTACAAACTGCAGAAGTGTTTCTCTGTATGTGGCAGTGATCTGATTCACCATGTAGTGCTCTTCCTGACAGCATGTCTCCTGATCCCATGCTTGGCATCATTATGGAGAAACAGTCAATTCCCTTCTATCTCTTATAGTAGTAATAACGGGCCGCCTGCTGCTCATAAACGGGCCCGGATCCGGCATGCCACAGCCGGCTCGGTGAAGGACACTGGCACGTTGCTGCGGTAACGAGGCGAGGCTTGCTAGACTAATCATGAGTGAGCCAGCCAGCTAATGATGCTGTCCAGAGCTTCGAGCGCCCGTGGGGTTGTGTGTGTGTGTGTGTGTGTCATCTCTCTGTTTGCTTCCTTTGATGATGGCGGGGCTTTAACATGCCTGGAAACCATCTCTGTATGTGTGTCTATTGAGATTTGTGTGTGTTTCTGTCAGGCATGTGCTGATGTGAGGGCAGGCCCAGTCTTTTGGCAGAAGATGGAGATCTATGATCAGTTGAGAGGCGAACCCATCATCCCCGAGTGGCTGTCCACACACCCTTCCCACCAAAATCGTGTCAGACAGTTGGACCGCCTCGTCCCTGACGTAAAGCACACGAAAGCAAATACATGCATCATTAGATATCATTAGACAAGGCTACATGAGTGAAATCTTTCCACACAAACACAAACTGTAACATGTAGCAGCTGAGAAGGTAACAACCATTTCAAATGGTTAAGGAATTAATCTAAAAGAAAGAACTATCAAAGCCATGGGCTACTTGTTTTTAACCATGCTAAGCTTTGGTGCCAATGCATCATTTCCCATTTGCATTCCCAGTCCCATTTTTCTGACCTTCCTCGTAATTTCCAGTTTTCTTTAAAAAAGTAGCAAACATACTGTTGCGCTTCCGGCGTCCCGAGTTTGAGTCCCAGCTCGTGGACCTTTCCCGATCCCGTCCCCCTCTCTCCCATGTCGCTTCCTGTCCACTTACTGTCCCATTTGAATCAAGGCATAAAAATGCCAAAAATAAATCTTTTAAAAAAAAGTGCCAAACATATGGACTGTGGAGGACTAAAAGTATTGCTTAAAAAAATGAAATAATCAATAATCATGAAAAAAAAAATCATTTAATAAGTACATTTTCAAACAGACAAAAAGTTTATTCATTTCACTTGGATTTTATAAAGCATTTACAGATTACTTTTCTTTATCCATTTGCTACTGGCTTTTCTTTATCCTTTTGCCAATCGATAAAATGTCATTGGGCAGTTCACACATGGACGTTCATTGGTTGCTCCCACATATGAACTATCCAATGGCATTTTTACACAGCCAACCAACTGCTAAAGAAAGCATTTGGCAAATGGGTTTAGAAAATTTTGCATTTAAAATGGATTCACTAATGTGCTGTTATTGTTACAATATATTAACTTATGTATATTTATTTGACAATTCAAAACATTTTTTTTTTAATTAAAACTGTCTATTTTTCCTTTTCTTTGTGTGTGTTTGAATCAATACAATGATATTTCTTAATTCATTTTTTAATAGCACTCTTAGTTCTCCTTACTGAGCAGCATTTTACTGTGTAAAAATAATTTTACCTTCACTGGGGTCCAAAAGTCTGAGACCACTAGTGAAAAAGCGTCTATTCTGCATTTCTACTCTTATGAGAAAAAGAAAAAATTCAAAATGAACATTAATTTCAGAACGTCAGTGTTTGGTATGTCTTTAATGATGGCAGCACTTCGCTTAATGAACTCTACAAGTTTGTGTAAAACCTAATAATCATGTTCACCATTATGATTTGAGATGATCCAAACAGTGTCTTTAGCTTTGATGGAAATTGATTAGCTTTGACTGTTTAGTCAAACACACAAGCTCTTTTTCAAGGGAGAGCTGTTTTCCATATTTAAATTGAGGTATATGTCCTGGGTACACTGTTCTCTTGATTTAAAGAGTATCCATCAGAGAGACTCGCAGACGCCTCTGAATCCAGACTGCACCAAAGCTAACGAGACGTCAAGAGACCCCTGTGCTCTGGAGCAAACTCAACCCTCTACACACATGCCTTAGACCACGTTCACAGTGTAAATGAACACATAAATGCTCTTCTGCTGGAGGGGAAAACCAAACGCAAGAGCCATGAATCGCAGAGATGTCGGGAAACGCAACATGCATACTATGGAATCCTTAGATCAGTACTAGCAACCACAGGAGAAAGCCTTCATAAGCGATTGAGGCTAAATAATTCACCACATGAGCCATTATGCAGCACATCACAATATATAGTGCACTGCATGAAATGCATGAAAGTGATTTGTTGGAGTATGAATTGAACTCCATCAAAATCTCATGCTTGATTCTGAATAAACACAATTTCCTCTCATAAAATAACGACATACTTGTTGGCAGTCTGGATTGAGAAAGTGTTTATGGTCCAGGTGTCACCTGCACTAGTTTGCCCATGAATCCACTTCCCCAGCATAAATTTGGATATAAATATGACCCACCTCTCCTGAGATTTCATAATTATTTGTATGCAATAATTCTCAATGGCACACTCAAGATAATCATTTTACAATTTTAGGCCATGTCCTGAAGGAAATATTGACTATTTTCTGTTTAGAGGCTCACTGTTGGTGATCGTGATCCTTCTGTTGTTTCTGCGCTGCAGTTGTCGGTCTGAAGTTTTTCATCTTTGTTTGATTGCTTGGTGCAAATTTATGATAAATTCCACTCCTTTGCTTTAGGTGTCTTTTTCATAATGTATTTTTTGGCTTTGACACTGTAGCTGTAGCTAGGTAACTCAGGAGGTGAAGACTAGCTTCATTTGTTCCTTTGGTTTTACTGCATGGATGCATTGGAGGAAATGCAAAGAATGTGAACACATTCCATTCTCATGTGAGAACAATTAACCCAGAGCAAATAGGAAAATAAATTATTAAAATAATTACAATAATTATAATTACAGTACCATTTGGGGTTGGTAAGATTTTGTTTTCCAAATAAATGCAGTCTTGCTCACCAAGGCTGCATTTATTAGATCAAAAATCCATTAAAAAAAATTGTGAAATATTATTAGAATTTAAAATAACTGTTTTCTATTTGAATATATTTTAAAAAGTAATTTATCCCTGTGATGCAAAGCTGAATTTTCAGCATCATTTCTCCAGTCTTCAGTGTCACGTGATCCTTCAGAAATCATTCTAATATGCTGACTTGCTGCTCAGGAAACATTTATTGTTATTATCAATGCTGAAAATAGTTGTGCTGCTTAATATTTTTGAAAACTGTGTTAATTTATTGTCAGGATTATTTGAGAAATAAAAAGTTCAAAAGAACAGCATTTATTTGAAATGAAAAACTTTTATAACATTATAAAAGTCTTCATTGTCACTTTTGATCAATTTAATGTATTCTTGCTGAATGAAAAATCTTACTGACCCAAAACATTTGAACAGAAGTGTATTATTATTGCTAAAATTATATAATGCATAATATGTTTTTTATTGTTATAGTATAATTATCATTTAGTTATAATAAATAAAAAATAGCTCAACAATTACAAATCGTGTTTTGGATAATAATTTTATAAAAAAATCACCTGTATCTGTCATATAAAAGTGATGTTGGTTGGTCTCAATGATATTTTTGTGGCCTGCGGTACATGTTCATGTGTTATTGTATGTACTGGATGTGTGTAACTGTAGTGTTTATGTAAGTAGCTTGTGATGTTAGGCAGCAGATGGAAAATTATAAATCGATTTCAAGCTTTTAAGAGCCTTAAAAAAAAAAAAAAAAAAAAAGATCAGGCACTAGTAAGACATCTACTATAAAATGATGAAATATTTGCAATTTGCAGTATGTTACATGCAAAAAAAAAAATTCCCTCAGAATTCACAGCTACAGCCATCAGCAGAGAAAACCAGATGGTGTAGTTACTGAATCTACCAGCAGGGGCTAACTGGATGATACTAACCAGTCAACCTTCGACCACCTGCTTTAAACAAAGAGCTCAGGTTAACATACTGTTTATAGAGTGAACTGTAGACTGTAGAGCAATGTGGAGAGCCAGCTACAGGAACATTCTCTCTCCCCGTCATACACCAGTGGCTACACAAATGGCTGTCTAATATACGAAACAAAGCTGCGGCGGAAGGATGTGTGAATGTATGAATTTTAGTGGCATGCAGGGGCCTTACTTAACCTTGAGCTTGAACTCTTAACAGTGCTGCTTGCGTACTCACACACTTCAAACACAGAAGGAGCAGATGGCCAGGGCTCTAATTGTCCATCAACTGTAATGCGTGTGTGTTTCTGTTGAGTGGAAGCTATTACTCCTTCGGGAAGTTACTTTAAAACGCCCTCCATCTCTCTCTGTTCTCACCCTCTTTAACCTGAGCCAATGGAGACTCGTCCTCCACGTGCTCATTAATGAGAATTACAATAGTGGAGTGTGTGTGCGGACTCCCCTCAGTCTCCTGATGCTTTGTACATGAATACAAGTGGATTTTGTAGTCGTCGCCTTTATATAAGAGTGACTGTTTGAGAGTGACTTGTCTGATGAAGTTCAGATTTCCAGTGGCATGTTGACATGTCTGATAACGTGGCATTTTATATGTGACAACTGGGTGAAGACCTGCTTGAAGACCTTCATATCAGTGTGAAAGGGGTGTAAAGACCCCTTTACAGGAGTTTTGCTTCAAGGTCATTTAACTGTATATGCTACGTTATTCTAAAACAATCATCACAGTGGCTACACAAATCCATATTATAATTTTATGTATAAAATGTAATTGCAAATTTTATATATATATATTTATTATACGCATTTAATATATTTACACATTTATATTTAGAATTCAACCTAGTTTCATGCTTTACTGGCATTGTTTTTGAAGCAAAATTAATGGATAATTTATGAACAAGTCAATAGAAGTAGAATAGAAATCTGTGATAATGAAAATATTCAGAAATTTGTAACTTAGCGGCACCAAGTAAACTAGATGTATATTAACAGAACTCTTTGACTCCTTTGACAGAACTGTTTTGTTTTTTATTTTTTAAAATCAATGCTTGTTACTTTTTGAAGAATGCATCTGCTTTTTAAAAGTATTCTGTGTAACGCTGGTCGTAAGTATGCAACTGACGTGTCCCTCTTGGGTAATTGTTCTCAATAAGCTTTGTTCCAGCCACTCTTTCACCAAGTGTCATTTGTTTTATAGAGTTTCCCTAATGGCCTGATTCTCAAACATTGCAGTGTTGCTTAAAACTGCCCGTCTTCCTGGTTTGAGTGAGTATTTAGCAGCTCAGTCTGATATGTTCTCCCCAGGGCAGATGGTTCAGAATAATAATTTAGCTAGAAAAATATTTTACTTTAAGTGTCCTTTGTGCTGGTGCTGGTTGCTCTTGTTTTACAGTGCATTATTGATCCAGTGTTATGAGGGCTGTTTCTCCATCACCCCTAATGGAGGTCAAAGGTCATAGTTCAGAGGTCACAGACAAGATGCAGTAGGGGCCGTGTTTTTGTCAAATCAGTCTTTGTAAAAGAGTCTGGATGTCTTTAATGTAGACGATTTCCTGGTCTGTGTTCATCCATCCCTCCATTCAATAACTACTCCAAACCATCCATTTAGATTTTTGATCACTTTCCATCATTCATCCATTTCTTTGAATAACTATTCCAGTTCATCAAAGCTGTATATTTCAGTGTATGCATCCATTCATATTTTTTTGAGTAATTATTCCATCCATCCAGGTTTCATATCACTATTTCCATATATCCATCTTTTGAATAACTACTCCAGTCCATCCATCCATCCATCCAGATTTCATATCACTATTTCCAGATTTCATGTCATTATTTCCATCCATACAGATTTCATATCGCTATTTCCATCATTCATCCAAATTTCATATCACTATTTCCATCCATCCATCCATCCAGATTTCATATCACTATTTCCATCCATCATTCATCCAAATTTCATGTAACTGTTTTCATCCATCTATCCATCCATCCATCCATCCAGATTTCATATCACTATTTCCATCCATCCATCCATCCATCCATCCATCCATCCATCCATCCATCCAGATTTCACATCACTATTTCCATCCATCCATCAATCCATCCATCCATCCATCCATCCATCCATCCATCCATCCATCCATCCATCCATCCAGATTTCACATCACTATTTCCATCCATCCATCCATCCATCCAGATTTCACATCACTATTTCCATCCATCCATCCATCCATCCATCCATCCATCCATCCATCCATCCAGATTTCACATCACTATTTCCATCCATCCATCCATCCATCCATCCATCCATCCATCCATCCAGATTTCACATCACTATTTCCATCCATCCATCCATCCATCCATCCATCCAGATTTCACATCACTATTTCCATCCATTCTTCCATCCATCCATCCATCCAGATTTCATATCACTATTTCCATCCATCCATCCATCCATCCATCCATCCAGATTTCACATCACTATTTCCATCCATCCATCCATCCATCCATCCAGATTTCATATCACTATTTCTATTCATCCAAATTCCATGTCACTATTTCTATTCATCCAAATTTCATGTCACTACATCAGTCCATCTATCCATATCACTATTTCCATCCATCCATCCATCCATCCATCCATCCATCCAGATTTCACATCACTATTTCCATCCATCCATCCATCCATCCATCCATCCATCCATCCATCCATCCATCCAGATTTCACATCACTATTTCCATCCATCCATCCATCCATCCATCCATCCATCCATCCATCCATCCATCCAGATTTCACATCACTATTTCCATCCATCATCCATCCATCCATCCAGATTTCACATCACTATTTCCATCCATCCATCCATCCATCCATCCATCCATCCAGATTTCACATCACTATTTCCATCCATCCATCCATCCATCCATCCATCCATCCATCCAGATTTCACATCACTATTTCCATCCATCCATCCATCCATCCATCCAGATTTCACATCACTATTTCCATCCATCATCCATCCATCCATCCAGATTTCACATCACTATTTCCATCCATCCATCCATCCATCCATCCAGATTTCACATCACTATTTCCATCCATTCTTCCATCCATCCATCCAGATTTCATATCACTATTTCCATCCATCCATCCATCCATCCATCCATCCATCCATCCATCCAGATTTCACATCACTATTTCCATCCATCCATCTATCCATCCAGATTTCATATCACTATTTCTATTCATCCAAATTCCATGTCACTATTTCTATTCATCCAAATTTCATGTCACTACATCAATCCATCTATCCATATCACTATTTCCATCCATCCATCCATCCATCCATCCATTCTTAAAAAGCAGTGTCATCTGGGTAAAGATGAAGAGATGGAGGGTTCATAGTTCAAAGCTTAAATGCATCTGCATTAATCTGTCATTCTCTGTGTTGTTATGGGCTTTGGAGCTCCGCGCACGCTGTGACTGTCCTGCCCTCCCCAAAGCTGACCCCCGTGTCATTTTCCACCAGGCTGTTAAATTGCTTCTGGACAATGCCAAAAAACAAGAAAAGATAGCACAAGAGGAAAAGAATGAGAAACAGAGCGCTGGAGTCATGTCGCCGCTCCCTCAATCCCCTCCTGTCCCGACTCCAGGGTCTCAGCCTCAGCTGGGAGGAGTGCTGACCACATCCGCTCTGCCACAAACTCTGCTTAGTAAATGAGACATGATCAAACATGACTGACAGAGACAAATTCAAGCTTTCCTTTTCACTTCTCTTTTTCCATTCCAGTAGCTCTGAACAAGGACTGAGAGGACTGTCAGATAGAACCAGACAGTTTTTTTGATCCATTTGATTAGCTGTCACTTTGATACCTATGTCAGTTAGTCTGTGAGATGATTTGAGTGGGAGTATGTACATCATTTGTGTGTGATGCTTGAGTTTATGCTCCTCCTTCAAGCATCCGCGGCAGTGCAGTCATGTTAATAATGAGGTAATTTTAAATGGGTTTTTGATTGGTTTTAATGATGTTATTAGCATAAGACCCCTGTGAAGTTGAATGCAATATGGTGTACAGTACATTATTCATCAAACATCTGCCTCTGCTTTAATGTCCCCTATAGGTTCCAGGCTGTAATGTAACTCTGCTGCATAGCAGCTAATGTCACTGTGTTTGAAGCTGTGCTGAGCTTTGGACACACTACATTATTTAGAGGATTTATCAATGGGCAGCTGACGCTAAATGAGCCCAACGCTTGTGTTCTTGACAAGTGTTAAGTTTATTTTAAATGCACTCTGTATGAATACTATGAATGTAAAGAATATGTGATTGTAATTACATACAAGATAAATGAATTTATCAGTCTTGCGTCTCCAGCTTTTTTTTTAAAGGCGTAGTCACATACAAAAAAAAGTGATGCGTGACGCTCCACTCATACATAAGTCTCTTTCAAATCAACCAGCTATTAATTGGTCAACGTGGCAAATTTGCAGCTCAAGAACACGAGGGAAACGACTTTTTGCATGAGGAATTATTTCATCCTTTTACAAAATTCCCAATCATGTAGAAACCTGTTGAAATTACTTGATGTTACAGCACTTTACAGAGTGTTTCAAAGGGACTGATACTTGGTTTAAATATACATTTTTATATAATTGCTGGACAATAAGTTACATACCCATTGTATTTTCGTAATGCAGGGATCTCCAACCCTGGAGAGCTCCTGTTCTGTAGACTTCATTTCCAACTCTGCTCCAACACACCTGCCTGTTATTAACAAGTAACCCTGAACACCTTGATTGGGTTTGGAGCTGAAATCTGTTGGACTATAGCTCTTCAGGAGCAGGGCTGGAGACACCTGCCATTATGTGACTTATTTAATGTGCAAATTGAGTATTTAACAAGAATAAAGGAATTCATGAATTGATTGGACCAAATCTAAATAAGAGTTTGCAGTGGATTATGGAAGGCTACACCTCACCTGAAACACCACTGGAATCTACTTTTGAAGAGGTTTTTTGACCTGGAACCTGAAGGTTAGTTCACCATCAGGAGCATCACAATGTATCTCGATTGCAATGCTTCATTTTCAGTTTTATACCTTTTGCTGCTTTTGCTGTATCTTTGTTAAATTAACATAATCAACATGAAATGACTGTATTTACTGACAAGATTTTAGAAATACTGGGTTATTTACAATAGTAGCTTAAAACAATTCTGTGCAAATGCTGATTTTGTGGATATGTTGCAGCATTATCTGATTTACATGATTTCTTTAGTTTATAGGCCGCAACCTAGACCATGCATGCAAATAAATGCCATCATCTTCAATCATCTTTATCTGATTTTACAGGTAGGATTCAAACTATTTCATTTGTGCCTACTTTCAAAAGCAGAGCATAATACATCCAAGCAAGCTGACGTAAAGCCAGCCAATCTGCTGCTGGCGCTTCCTCCCCTAGAGGCCACTTTTTATAGAGTGATGTGCCCGTAAAGTGCAACATGTTTCTGTCTGTCAGACAAATGTGATGCTGCACTCTGGGTCTCTAACGAGGGAAAATGGAGGAGGAGAAAAGCACCACATCGGAAGAGAAGAGTGATGCATTTGCTCTTACTGGGCGGATTTTTGAACAGATGGCTGTATTTGTCCTCTCATCCACCCACCAGCCATTTCCATACAGACTGAGGAACACCTATCTCTGAGAGATGCCACTTTGGTGGTGATGTTTACGGCTCTCTGTATATGTCTACATTTTATTGACTCTGGGCTGGTTATAGTTAATTTTCACAGCAGAAGAAACACTGAGGCCACACAAAGAGCTTGTGAGTTTGCCGGGAGAAACTGTTCTGGTTTTGCACCATAGACCAAGTGTGGTGTAGGTGTTGATCAGGTATCCCAAAATGTTCTTTCTTTTTCACAGGTAACACAAGTAAAATCTTAATCCAGCAGTTGTTTTTGGAACTCTGTATTTGGTTTCTAGCCCATCAAAGGTGGTTAATTAGCTAGACTTCCAACTGGTGAGGACCTGGTTGAATTGGTAGGCAATATTGGTCAATCTTGAGCTCTCTGACCACCAACAAACAAGCTTCTATTTTCTATAAAACAACTTGACCAAGACCACCTTAAACTGGTGACCTGGTTCTTCCAACCTGGCGAGAGCTTTTCTACCACTGCAGACCAAAACAAACAAACTATCACATTCTATGAAGAATCATGAATCCCTTAAGCTGGACACTGAACTAGCCAGTTGGTACATAATCTCGATCAAACCATTATGAATTTCTTGACCATGGTTTCACCTTGGACCAGCAATAAACTTGCTGCCACCTTAAGCTGGTGTGACCTGGATATTCAAGAAGGACTCTTGACCAAAGGGGCTTTCCACCAGAAGAACCTTTTCATAATTCCTAGAACTATTGGCGGAAGTACCCACTTTTTGACGTGTTCACACCGCAGGAACTAGGAACATATTTAGTTCTAGGAACTCAGTTTGAAGTAACTAAATTAGCTCCTACTTCAGAATAGTGTCTTCAGATATAGGAACTGTCAGTGATGTAAGTATACGCTGATTGGCCAAACACACACGAAACACCAGGTACCCGGCCTCTTTAAAAAGCCGTGTAAAAATATTTACTCCATGAACATGGAAAACAGCGATAACGGCATTTAGCTACCTGTTGTCTGCAGCGTTGTGTTCTTTTCTCACCCTCGATGATATGTAACACTGCAAGTTGTCATAGGAGATATAGTCAGATTTTCATGCCCTTTCAATCACACAAATTGTGTGTTTACATTCCATCTCCGTTATCACAAAACCCACAACACACAACAAAAACAGCTCCAATCATGGCGTCGTCAATTCATCGGTTGTTGATGTTTGCTGCACATAAAGACATAAGTGTCGGCCGCTTCAGATTTCCCGCTGCTGGTGCCAACGCAACCAGGAAATTGGCTGGATTGGTTCTCTAGGAATCACCTTGTTGGCTAGTTCCTAAAACTATGCGGTGCGAAAGCCCCTCAACCAGACTACTACAGGGCTCTTCAACAACAGTCTTGTAGGGAAAGTGTCCTGCAGACTTTAGTACTAATTCCAATGTAACCCACCTGTCTGTAACTTGCAAATACTTCTAAATATTTTGATTAGTGTGTTTGGTTAGAATTAGAGCTAACCTTAGCAGAACACTGGCCTTCCAAGACTGGAGTTAAAAATCCTTGGTCTGCTACCTCATCCTGTTAGAAGACCATCTTGGTTAAGCTGGTAAGAGCTTCTTGACCATCTACGAGCCAGCTACCATGTTACATAAAACAGCTTGACCACTGGTATGACTGTGTTTTCCAGCAGGATCCCTGACCAAAGTCTACTGCTGTACCTCAGCTAGTTGACTGACCATCATGGCCAAACAATTATGAGCTTCTTGACCAACATGGACAAGCAAAATACTAGCTGGCACATTAAACTAGTCTGACCTGGTATTTCTAGAAGGACCCTCAGTTTGGTTGATCTCCAACAAAAAGTTACTAATGTACGTTACTATACCAAAAACAGCTTAAAAATAAAACAGGTTTCTCCATCAAGAACTTTGACCCCACAAAGATCTACTGTCTTGGCCTGCTTCCCACTTACTAGTATTCTGGCTGGTTAACCATCTAAACCAGTTTGGACCAGCTAGAAACCTAGTATCTTCCAGCTTTCACCATTTTCCAAAATTTTGGGAAAACACTGCAGTACCACTCCCACACAACTGCTGTTAATCTGGAAGTTCAAGCCACCATCTGTGGAAATGAAAGCAGAAAACATGTTTTGATCAAAATGCAGTCCGAAACAGCAATCCACGACTCATACCGCATGTGGTTGACATAATTATCTACAACTGTGCCTCCCTCCAGGCCCACTTCAGTTTTCTGAGTGCATGTTACTTTCTGCTCATAAGTAGGACACATCTGTAGTTTTTATGCTGTTTTGACAGTTATTATCTCTTGTTCTTAACACTCTTTCTCCTGTTTACGTCTCTTTGACTTTCTTTGTCTTTGCTTTGCTTAATCTAACATTATGAATGAATGTGCTAAAGTGTCCTTCAATGGTAAAACAACATGTAGAATATCTGCTCAGCTAGTTTTGGTGCATCTGTTTGTGTTACCTGTATAAGCAAATGTCTCACCATGGCCTCTGGGGCAGAATTCTGACCCACTTAGTAAAAATACATCTTCTAAAAACTCTCCCTTGATAGAGGAGGCCTTTGAAAGTGAGGTTAGAAAGTGTGTCTGTTTAAATTCAGCAGCTGTTGCCATGGTTTTGCGACCTAAACCCGCAGCCTATGTTCAAATTAGATGCAAACTCAACGGGATGTCGGATAAGTGTGTAAACACTCAAAACAAACGTAGGAAGTGAACTGAAGGGAAATATGCTGCATTTACCTTCTTTTGTACTGCTCTATCTGATATTTTGTTGGCACTGACTATGATATGCACTCTCTGAAGGTGTTTTCTTTTCTTGTGCAGGCTCGTGTGAGTGTCACTGGATTATGTCAAGAATGAACCACATCAAATACCGAACAGGTAAACCAGATTCACTGTGTAATACTGTCAATATAACCACCAGGGGGCACCATTTGGACCTCCAGCCTTATATGCTGCTCTGACATACTCTCTGAGACGAGAATCTTCAAATCTGAATGTTCTACTTTTGCTACGTATTATAAATGTCCGTCTATAATACGTCTTATCAGACTCCAAAACTGCACAGCTGACAGCCATTATCATTTTTAAATTTTTTTTTTTTAAGATATCTACTATCTCACATGAGCACATTCACATTCACACATTCCCCATACTATTACAGATAAGGGCAAGAAATTTAAGTGTGTTTAGCCATTGTTCAGAGATGAATGATGCTATGCCAGAGTTAACCATTTTTTAAATACAATATGTGTGAGGTTTTTCATGATGCAATATGGAAAATCTGTTTCTAGTATGTCGGTGGCTGTTCAGAAAGATGTCTTTCTGTGGCTTTTCTTTGCATGGCCACAGGACGAGCCCTACTTGTAGGAAAGGACAGACTTGTGATTTAAATATTTACATTAAGATATTACTGTGTATCATAAGCTTCAAAACAAGAAAAGAGGTCACAACACAATATTTTACACAACATAATGTTTATTTAATTTACATTAAAAGTTGAATTTATCCAAATTTGTCAGGTTTTGAATGTTGTTAAAGTCTGAAATTTTCAGTTAAGCCCTTTGAAGAAAGATGTTTAATGTTAAATGACTATGAAATGGTATCAGATAAAAAAGAAACAATGTCACCCATCCTTAAAATACAGTTATAAATATAAAACTCATTCCACAGACTATTCCTTTAAAACTGGAGCGAGGTTGGTAAGCGAAAGATAAGCCAGGAGAGGTCAAAGATGTAGTGGAACACCACCGGACAGTCTATTTTCTTTTTTATTCTGTTTGTGTGACTTTCCATCTGTGTTCAGCAGAGCGGTGATGCGGTGCAGCAAACTTCAGAGTGTACTGGTCCTACAGGGCAGTGTTATGAAGGGCATCTGAGAACACACACAAACACTGACCATCACAGACAGACACAGGTCACTGGTGCATGCTTACAGCCCAGAACACCTAATTTCTCCTGCAGCCATCACACTGAGAACAGGCAGCAGAGCCAGAGCATCGAAAACTCCTCACGTAGCACTGCTTTTTTATTATTTGTCTTATTTGGCATGTTAAAGACTCCCAAATCTAACTTTTGTCCATGTCTATTAGCATGCTATTGTATTCTTAAAAGTTGGAAAAATATGCTTTATTTTGTCATGTTGATCAACATGCCATTTCGTGTTGCATTTTTATTGGCTGTCAGAAAATAATCGGAAGCTATCTTTGGTCGCAAGACCGTGACAACGGTCGTCTTTAAAACTCTTTCACTGTATGACATAGGACCACCGTTTATGAGCCATGATCACAGAAATCGCCACGATTGTTTCACGATGCCAATCTTTCATCTGGGACAGCCGAACATCGTGCAGGGAGTCTCGGGCTTTAGCTTTGAGGCCATTGATATTTTAATGTATATCTAAAAGTTGGCAAAATGTGCACAATTTCCAGTCTTTCTATTCTAGGTAAATGGACCGAAATGGTGAAATCAGCCTTTTGGTTCATTATTATTTAACCTCAAAATCTGGCTTTTAGTCCATGTCTGTTAGCCTTGAGGTAATTGAAATGTTAGTGTACTCCTATATAAGTTGACAAAATATGTACATATTTACAGTTTACAGACAGGTTTCTCTTCCAGGTAAATAGACCAAAATGTTTTGCTTTTTATTATTTCTCTTATATGACCATTTAAGACCAATTAATTTAAGACTATCTCTGTTAGCTTTGAGGCTATTAAAATAGCATGTACTCCTAAAAGTTGACAAAATATATACAAATTTACAATTTTCAGTCTTTCTCTTACAAGTAAATGGACCAAAATGTTGGCTTGATGTTTTGATGTTCTTGTTATTTATAACATGAGCCTATTTCAGACCCACCAAAATCTGGTTTAGCCCATGTCTGTTAGCGTTGAGGCTATTGAAATGCTAATGTACTCTGCTGATGGAAATTGACAGAATATATACAAATTTACAATTCACAACCTTTCTCTTCCAGGTAATGGACCAACATGATGACATCTTCATCTGCTAAGGTGTGTGCACACAAAACTGTGTCCAATAAAATACTACCTAGAGTGAGAATTCCTCCCCTCTCTCAAGGTTTGACTGGTTAACCCCTGCTTGTAGATGCCTGGAAGGTCCTGCACCAAACAAGGAACTGCTGTTGTGAAGAATGGGAATGACAACGGTATTATAAACCTTTCTACCTGCTACTGGCTAACAATAGCTAGCTGCTAATCACAGTTAAAAAGTATGTCTTGAGCAGTCACATTTACCAGACGCTTTTATCCAAAGCGACTTACATTGCATTCAAGTTACAGTTTTTTACATTTTATCAGGTCTTGCTTTCCCTGGGAATCGAACCCATGATCTTGCCGTTGCTAGTGCCATGCTCTACTATTTGAGCTACAGGAAAGCATTTACCGATTTTCGTGCACAAAATCTAGTAATTTTGTAGGAAGCCACATGGAGATTGGGAATGGGGAGTTGTACTTCGTGCATAGCTACACTACTGACAATAATCTGCATAATATTGTTTTGCACTCTAAAATTTGCTCATGTGACCTTTAAGCTAATGGTCTGGCCTAATGTTATATCCCACCTCAACAGAAAATACTACAGGAAATAAAAGTCCTCAGACCATTACATGGTCTTCAAATGTGAGAAACACATGTGAAGCGAACCTCGTCCTGGATCTTTCTTTTTATCTTTTCAGATCACTTCACTCTCCCTCTCTACGGGGCAGTTTCTTTCTGAAACATGCTTTGCGTATGGATTTTATACCCACTCACTTCATCAAAGTGCTGTCTGCTCTCTCTGTATCGAATAATAATCATTCTCCAGTCATGCCTCCATTCAGGGCTCAGTAAT
Source organism: Spinibarbus caldwelli (assembly GCA_039654775.1). Classification (NCBI taxonomy): domain Eukaryota; kingdom Metazoa; phylum Chordata; class Actinopteri; order Cypriniformes; family Cyprinidae; genus Spinibarbus; species Spinibarbus caldwelli. The sequence continues at coordinate 12,372,969 of CM077240.1, forward strand.
CACCTCCTGCTTTCATTTGCTCACTTTGCTTATTTCTCCCTCCCTTCTTCTGTGTTCCACGCTTGAAAACGTCCCTGAACTGAAGAAATAAAGGCCGATAAAATGTGACTGCATTCGGGGGGCTCAAGGGGCACCAAACTCCTTACCGTCAATGGCACCGGGACGAGGGATTTACATATGAATACATTTGAATAATTTCACATTAACCTTCCGAACGCTCGCGCTTTTGTTTTTTCCGAACACATATT